>CABHPQ010155459.1:5298-15629 GCA_902168405.1 Peromyscus aztecus
CCTTCCTTCCTTCCTTCCTTCCTTCCTTCCTTCCTTCCTTCCTTCCTCCTCCCCCTCTCCTCCTCCTCCTCTTCCTCCTCCTCCTTCTCCTCCCTTTGTTTGACTGCCAGAAGAAGTCTACAGAATGAAGAACTCTAGAACTGCTGTTGGCAGAAGGGAGACAGAGCTGAGCCTCAGCCAGTGCCGGAGGATGGACTGTGTTAAGGGAGGAGTCGATATGGCCGTGATGGTGAGCGAGCTGCAGCTCCTCTCTATAGAAGATAAGCACCAGAATTATTACAACTTTCCACGGGTCACACTAAGGCAGAGGTTGGGGACAACAATGAGACGAACAAGATGACACCTTTAGCCACACACAGCACAATACAGAGGCAGTGACAGCGACGTTAAAGCAGTCTTTGGAGGTCTGACCAGGGCACGTTACTCACACCCTTCAGTTTGCGCTAAGCACCGAAACACGTAGGAGGCCAGATCAATCTACCTATCTCTGCATTTTTACCGTGTTTCACCAGAGAACCCAGGTGCTCAGACTGCACCCGAAACCCTGGCAGAGGGCCAGGCTAAACAGAACTGCAATGTCTGGGCAGGAGAGACTCAGCCCTTGCCCAGGGTTCTGGGCCTCCACCTCTTCCCACTGCCAGCCAGAAGCAGAAGGTTCCCTTATGGGATCAACCCAACAATCAGGTCAGCTGGTGATGATGAGACGTGGGGGAGGGGGGCGTCTAAGGAGAAAAGAAGGAGATGAGGTGGATTATTAGGCACCATTCCTGGCTCCGTCTGGCAGCCTCTGTGGTCTCACTGGTAGCTGCTTGGGCCCTGGAGGAAGCCCTGGGCAAGTATGGTGTGCATACCTGGCTTTGTGATACAGGCAGACACAGGCCAGTCCCTGGGCTTCAGGGAGGGAGGCCCCAACCTTGCAGCATCAGTCCTGACTCTGTAGAGGTTCCCTGCTATGGTTGAGGACCTCTCTGTGTGCTAAGCTTTTGCTTAGCCTCCTGATTTCTGCCATACACACCCATAGACTAGCCCGTGGGATATTGGCTAGTTTAAAAAAAAAATGCCCATTTCAAAACATCAGTGTTTCCTTTAGCATCGCTCTGAGGAACAGTGTCCATGACATCAGAGGTTTAATACGGTTCCAATATGTTCTCTAATAAATATGAGCCTGCTTGAAAAATCATTCATGAAATGCCTAAGAGTCTTTTGAGGACTAGGTTTTTAGGAAATCTGCAGGAGTGGGCTGGAGAGATGGCTCAGTGGTTAGAGTACTTGCTGTGTAAGCAAGGGGGCCAGATTTTAGACGCCCCAGAACCCATGTAAATGGCAGGTAGTGTGGTGGCTCTCCTGTAATTCCAGCCTGTAATTCGGTGAGCTCTGGGTTTTATTGAAAGACCCTGCCTCAAAGAGTAAGTAGAAGAAGATTCTCAACATCAACCTTGGCTCTACACCCACACCCACACCCACACACAGACACAGAGAGAGACAGAGAGAGACAGAGAGACAGAGAGAGAGAGACAGAGAGAGAGAGACAGAGAGAGAGAGAGAGAGAGAGAGAAAGAGAGAGAGAGAGAGAAGAGAAGGGAACCTGCTGGAGTACGAAGCATGTTTGGTTGAGAACATTACCCTGTGTCAATGTGAGAAGGGTAAGAATGGACCGATTATTCTAGGTTTTATTTCCACCACAAGAACCTTGCCCATTTACTCTCAGGCAAGAAAAGGAAACGGCTAGGTGTGATGGCCCACATCTGTAATCCCAGTACTTGGAAGGTAGAGGCTTGAGGGTCAGGAGCTCAAGCTCAAGCTCATCCTTTATACACAGAGAGTTTGAAGTGAGTCTGGGCTGTGAGAGATGGGGGTGGAGGGGACGGGAGGGAGCCTGTACATTAGCTTGTAGACCAGTGTTTCAGCACCGACATTGCTGAATCCCAGCCAGCCACCAGCCGCTGTATTAGGTAAGCTGGGTGAGCAAGTGACAGAAACCTTCCAAGTCCCCGTGGCTTAACGCTCAATAGCTCACTTCTGACCTGCACAAAGCCTGCTGTGGGGTGAGTGGCCTTTAGAAGGAATCCCCCCTGCCAAAGGTGACTCAGATTCATGCGCATGGCCTCACTACCTCCATAGGAGCTGGCCAGAGCTCTCCCATCAGGAGGAATGGCTTATCATTGTCTGAGACCCAGAGGGATCTGTGTGTTAGGCAGCAAGAAGGGTAGAAGTGTTTTCCTCTGGGAGCCCAGGGAAACAGGGAGAATAAGACATGGGAGATACAATGTCTTTACCAGGAGGAAGAGAAATGCAGCTTTTAGAAGTTGGTACTACATTTTCCATCCACCAGTGTGCCTCTTCCTCTACCGCACCAGCCCAGAGGAAGGATGCCTGCCTGTGATTGTGTTATGAAGCTAAGTGAGCACCCCTCATGCCTCCCGCTTTCCTGTGCCCATAGACCGAGATGCAATGGACAGCTCAAGGTTGTGTCAAGGGTCTGTAAATTCACGGAGGATATCATTCCATGTCCAAGGCTGAGAGGCCTCTGCTAGTAGACCTGTGTTCTCCATCCACAGGATATCTGTTGCTTATGCCCATCAACCAGCAAAGGATAGATCAATTCTTCTTTCCTTGGTAAAATGGAAAGAACCCATATTTGGCGCTAAGTTCTTTTTAAAATACGAAAGCTACTTTGGAAAAAAAAAGTTGTTGAAATGTATGTAAAATAACTTTTATTATTATAACTTTATTTATTTATTTATTTATTTATTTATTTAGGTTTAGTTCAGTTTAGTTTAGTTTAGTTTAATGTGTGGGGGCATGCCACAGTATGCGAATAGAGGTCAGAGGACAACTTGCAGACATGAGTTCTCTTCTTTTACCATGTGGGACCTGAGGGCTGAATTCAGATCATCAGGCCTGCCTAGTGGCCAGTATCTTAGCAGCTGAGTCATTTTGCCAACAACATCCCTTCCCCCACACCCCTTTTATTTTGAAGCAAATGTTACTAGGCAGCCTAGGATGGCTTCAAACTTGAGACCTTCTTCCTGCCTTAGCCTATAAACGGCTGATATGGCGGGTGTGCACTCCCTTCCTGGCTGTGGTAGTCTTCTTTACGTGTGCAATTCCCTAATTCAGCAGTGCACTTGGCTCCTGTGCAATAGGTCCTGAGAGCTTTCCCGTCACGCGTAGTGGAAACTGTGCCCATAGATCAATGTCCCGCTTCCCTGGTGGCCACCATTCTACTTTGCTTCTGTGACTTGATTATTTTCACGGCCTCGCACAAGTGGAAAAATTAAGAACTTTCATCCAAGAAGCATGTAAGAAGCAACGCCACAGATGAGTGGACTCTTGCTTCTCACCAGCTTTTGAGACAGGAGGGGCATTATGAGATTAGCGTCCCTTGATGGATCTCTGCTCTTGGTGGCTGCAAAGCAATTAAAAAACACAACTGTGGAAGTTAAGATACTAAGATTTCCTCATAAAATCCACTTCTTGGGCTTCATCCGTTACTCTCCACGTTGAAGCCTCAGTGCCATCAATACGACAGGCAGGCGATATTGCCTCATCTGTCATGATTTACTTAATGTTTTCTGAATTTAGTAATATTTGATTAAAATTTAATGTGAACATATCATACTATGCCATATATATTATTGCATCCATTAATCAGGTAACGATCATAATGAAATACCGGAAGGTTGGATGAAAAAGGAGCTGAAATCTTGATGTATGTTTGACATAATTCTGCGAGTGATTAACTGAAAATAAGAGTCAGTCTTACAAAAACTCATTAATATATATTACTTCTATAATCATCTATGTATCATCAGATATTTTTAACCTTTGTTAAGCTTGATTTTTTAATTTAACAAAAGACAATAAATATTAATAACCATGAAAGATATACATTATCCTATCGAAACACAAGTTGACAGAATGATTCATAGTTTATTCTAATATTTTTGGGTATAATGATGTGTGTTAAAGCATTAGCTAAGTTATTTAATCAGTTAGTCATGGGGAAAACGGCATACAGTTAACATGGGGCTGAGTAAGATACTAATTTAAATAGCACATCATATTTCTATCATCTTCAACTTCCATGTCATTGAACATCACTGATAACCAGCATGACAATGTATAATTGATGTTCAGCCCGGGCTGACTGTGATGTGTAAGTATCCCCTTTTGTCCTTTTTAAACAGGGAACTGGTCATCACTTGTTCTCTTTACTATTGCTATTTTAATCAGCTAACTCAGGAGGGACCAATTGGAGCTCAATCACCTATCTGTCCTGGCCATCGCAATAGTTGAAGAGGGGGTGTGCGTTTGGCGAAGCAATCGAGCAGAGTAATCAGTTCAATACAAGACAGTTTAATTGTGACTTGATGGAGGAACATTGATTATCCAAACACAATTATTCCTCCTAGTTGCTTGTCTCTTAGATTGTATTGAGATGTTCATCATTCACTCATCTGTCATCACTTTATTTTGAATTGGCCTTGTCTCATGACAGGTTCATGTTGGGTTCTGGGGTGCAGGATGCAGAGACATGTTCCTGGTTCCCACACCCTGACAACCTGCTAATGGGTGGAAGTACAGACCAGTGTCAACTGGGGTGGGATCCAGAAAGGAGCCTGAAAAAAAATGATGTGGGGCACAGTGAAGACTTTCCAAGTCTGGGAGTATCTGGGAAGACCTCTCAGGAGGTTCTCTACTCAGGTGTGAAAATGGCTCCAGGTCAGACACACACACGCAGTGGTGATGTGCAGGTATTTAGAGGGAATGAATAGCGTATGCAGGCTCCAAGGCACGATAAAGAATGTTCTCGAAGAAGAGAGACCCACTCCCGTGTTTAATGACTATGCACCGAAAAAGGATGATACAAATGTCAAGCTTTTTTTGGGGGGGGGGGTGCTGCCTCCTGAGAGGACTTCGTCTGAAGCCCAGGGCTAAAGCAGCTGCCTTCAGTCTACTTGGGTTTTGTGTTTGTCTCTGAGACGGTGTCCCTATGTAGCCCTGCCTAGTCTGGGACTCACTATATAGCCAAGGCTGGTTTTGAACTTGTAATCTTGCCGTCTCCACCTCCGCAGGGCTGTTATTACAAGCGTGTGCTCGAACTACCTAGAAGGGTTTGGTAACAGAGGATCCTTGAGAGAAGTAAAGATGGGGGACGTGTACAGGAATGACACAGAAATGCACATTCTGAGACCACTGCAGGGATGTTGCCCTGCAGAAGTGTCATTGATAAAACACTCTCCAAAATTAACTTCAATTTTTTAAAAATATTCAAACAGAGCAACCATTGGCGGAAGTGGGAGCTAAACCTGGTAATATGCTTTACGGCTAAGTCCTGTGTTAATGGGGGAATGCCTCCCACAAGGGATGAAGAATGTTCTTGAAAGCTGGGCATGATCATATGCTGTAATCCTGGTACTCAGGAAGCTTTGGCAGGGGGATTGCCATGTGTCATAAACCAGCTAGTGGTGTGTATCAAGAACCTGTCTTAAGACCAACCATCTAAAGACGGGACTTACTTTACCTTTCTTTGGAAAGTGCTGTTTAAATGGAAGTGTGAGCTGAAAGCGGTGGAAACAGGCTACATGATCGGGATTTGAGATAACACACCCAGAAAATATTCAAGAAAGGGTTCCTTCATATTTAAACAACGGCTTGAGGAAAACCAACAATTTGACTCTTAGGTTATCGGGAAAAGAATCTTCTTGAAGGCGAGATTGTTTTAGAAGTAGGCGGTACCAGATCTAGGAAGAAAGGAAAGTGGTATCCGTATCCAGAAGGGAAGGTTAGATCTACCTGTCACTTGCAGCTGAGTGGCTTGACCCTGTCCTCAGGGTGGGACGTGGCTCCCAGTTGGAAATCGGTGCTGTTCACGGGTGGATGGGTCCAGCCTGTGGAGAGGTCAAACACCATTTCAGTGACTTGTTGCAACACTCATGATTCATGTTGATTTATCATTCCATCATCGTGTTATGTAAATAGGCGGCATCCTTTTTGTGTGTGTCTTGGGGTTTAATTGAGTTTGGGGCTGGGGGGAGGAGGTGGGAGGTTCCAGGGCTAATACTGTTAGCTTCTTCCTCAGTTGCAAACACTTCTCATGATGGATGAAACAGGAGCCATAATCGCAGCAGCCAAACTGTTAATGGGATTCCGTATGGGGAGGAGGAGGGTGATTATTTCAGCAATCTTTATGACAGTAACTCAGAAGGATCTGTAAACTAAAGAAAGTCACTTATAAATATGACCATGAATCAAAAATTGTAACGAGGTATGCTAATTTTCTGACTTTTCAGCTACTCAGATTTTATTATTTTACAGAGGAGTAAACTCTCTTCTCTCTCTCTCCCCCCTCACCCCATTAGAACCAGAAAGAAACCTTCATATTTTTAAATGATTGACATTGCCAAATGAAAATGGGAAAACTCAACAGGTCTGATTTGTATAATGAAAATGGAATTGTTTCATAATTACAAAAAAAACTAATTAAACCCAAATCAAGCCAGTCTTTAAGTATCTAGCTTATCATCTAATAGTTTCTTTGGGGGATTTGGAAGTCAAAGCAGAAACCGCTCTCCCATCCCTGAAGAGAACTCGTTTCTACGGTTTAGTCCATGCTGTACCCTACAAGCTTTGAAACAAGAAATCTCTCATCGAAAGAGCCTAAGATTCTGAATCGATACCTGAGTTCTAATGACAGAGGAATCTTTACCACCGGCCTCCCTTCCCCTGTGGAGCTTCCAATACAAAGGTGTGTGGGAGGCAGTGGGAACTCAAAGCCTCCTCCATTGTTATCAGATAGCCGCTCCTGGAGAGGCCTGGCCGGAGTTTGCCATACAGAAAAGCACAACCCACACAGCATCATTATTCATGCTTCCAGCTTAAGGCTTGTTTTGCACAGATGTGCCTTTCCGGCTTGGCATCCGCAACTAGGGACTGTTGTTCAGCTGAAGAAGATGCGTCATCTCAGCACCAACTGAGATTTCGTGAACACCTTTTGTTAAACATAACATAAAGAGGGGGATGCTTGCCAAGAGTGAGGTGGGTACCCCAGCAAAGCGATCCTGCAGCATTCTTTCTTCCCTGGGTGTCAAAGAGAGACGAGGGTACTTTATAGCACACAAACTAAAGCAGAAGCAGTAAGGAATTTCCCCGCAGTGATGATAGACAGCGCGCGCGTCGACTTCCAGTACGCCGGTGTACGCACTGTATTTCTCTCAAAGCCGTGGCATTATTTTTTTTTTTTAAAAAAACAAGTCTCCAATTCATTCTTAAAAGTAAATTAACCTTCCTCCCACCCTTGGATTCCGACATTTGTTTGAGGGGATTGCTGCATCTACTGGAGCAAGAGCGAGAGAGGAGTCGCCGACTTAGACAAAATGACGAGAGACTGTGTTCATTAACAGTTATTGAGCGCCTACTGTTAGCTGGGCGGTGGGTGCGATGACTGCTCCCAGACCTGATTTCTTATCACTTCCTTAGCTCTGCAAACGCCCGTCTCCGGAAAGTTAAAGTTGATTTGAGCAGCTTCGGCGTGGGGACTCAGAGGGCAGGATCTCACAGAGATCACAGTAGTAAGACCTCATGGCCCACAGTATTTATTTATTTAGAGTGTGTGTGTGTGTGTGTGATGTATGTGCTCGCACATGCAGGCTTGAATGCCATGGCACACGGGTGGAGGTTGAAGATGCTTTGGGAAACTGATTCTCTCCTTCCACCTTATAGCAGGTCTCTCATTCTGCCTATGCTGCATTATTCAGACTTCTTACGTGGGTTCTGGGGATTGAACTCAGGTCGTCGGGTTTGTCCGCAGACCCCTTTACCTGCTGAGCCGTGTCACTGGCCCACTCTCCCTCATCTTCAACAGTGTTTTAAAGATAAGGTCCAGCAGAGCCAAGTTCTGGGTGATTCAGGCCTGCTGCGTCTCCTCTCCATGGTCTCTGGCAAGTCACTTTCTCCCTCTTGGCGAAGGGAGGGAAGGGGCGAGAATGGGGAGGGATGGGAGGCTGAAGGGAGGCAGGGAGAAGGAGGAACAGAATAATTAGTGCGTGAGGAATATGATTGCAAAAGTCAGGTGTGGTGGCGCAGGCTTGTTATCTTATACTCAGGAGGCTGAAGCGGGAGGATCTTGAGTTTGAGGCTATCCTGAGCTACATGGGAGGAGCTTGGGTCGGAAGCCAGCCTGTGCTACATGAATGAAGCCCTGTCTCCGAACACATGCACAACAAAAAAGCTGCAAAAACAAGGAACAACTTGTCAGGTGAAAACTGCTCAATTTAATTGGAAGGCTTAATTTTTTTCCCACTTAATTAGCATACAGCTTCCTGCCAAATTCTGAGATCAAATTAATTATTAGCTAATGCCTAACTTCCACCTGAGAATGTGGTTATCATCGGCGAAATGTAACTATATCTGAATTAGGTATCAGTCATTTACACCTTAGTGTACTAAAGAAGGGATTAGTTTAAGAGCAGTGTAAAGAAGTGTGGGCACTCAAGGGATGTACAGCCCTGGAGAGCAAACAGTGAGTTAGTGTTCTGACGGAAGCCCTGAGTTTCATTCCAAGAAGCTCACCACCACCTGTAATTCCAGCTCTGGGGTCGACTGGTGCCTCTGGCCTTTCCAGGCACCTACGTTCATGTGAACATACCTACACATATACATATAATCGAAAGTAATAAGAGTAAATCTTTTTTTAAAAAATGTGTGAGCATTTTCTGTCTAAAGAACGTTCCCAACAGGATACTGAGATGTTGGAAAGGATGCCCATTCTCCTTAAATTGTAATTCAGAAATTCCCAAAGTATTTCTTTCTTTTTCTTCGTGTATATGTGTGTGTGTGTGTGTGTGTGTGTGTGTGTGTGTGTGTTGTAGACCAGAGAGTAAACTTGGGTATCATTATCCCTCAGGAGCTGTCCACCTTTTTTTTATTTTTTTGCAGGTAGAGTCTCTCCCTGGTCCTAGGGTTAGGGATCCACCCATCTCTACCTCCCTAGCCCTGGAATTGCAAGTGTGCGCTACCACACCCAAACCCACTGTTTTGACATGGGTTCTTGGGAGCTCAGACTCAGGTACGAGTGTTTGTATGTCAAGCACTTTAACTGCTGAACTGTCTCCACAGCCCACAAGATTTCTTTTGTAACTCATTTCGTAACCAAACCTGACTTGACCTGAACTCACTTGGCAGCCAGACTTGCCCTCGATGGACACAAGCCTATTTAGATCCCTCATGGAACCCCAGTGTGGTCATATTTATATGCCCGGCTGCTGAATGGTAATAGCTTTGAGAATACAAAACTTCATTCCAGGCCTTGCTGGGGATCCGGCGTGGTTGCACAGTAGGGAACTGAGATAGAACATTGCCTGTCCAGTGACTCTGGTTGATCCTCTACCAATGCCCTTGATGCTTCAGAATTATTTTCATCTGACCTGCCAGCACAGGAAGTCACTGAAGGTCAGTGGTTCCAGCTTCAGGCCTCAAAAGTGATCCTGAACTGGCTTTGCCATCACCTGCATCACCGGTGTCCCCAGTACACCATCACAACCAGGATCAGAGGGCAGGAGGACAGGCTTCCTTGCCTCGGAAGTTAATTTCCGTGAAGAAGTTCCCAAATATTCAAAATTGTCAGTTTAAAGTAAAATAAACGTATATAATGGTTAAGTTCGACATGGAAATCTGTCTCATCCCCCTTTCCTCAGAATTAGGATGCAGACAAGCCTCTCAGAGTTCTTCTCTTCCTCCTGAGCATCTCCTTTCCAATAGAAACTAGAGTTTCTCTTTCTGTGCTTGGATGGTGGATTCTGCTTTGTGTGCACAGACTGTGAGTTTGTTGAAGATCAATGATTCTCTTTCTCTCTCTCTCTCTCTCTCTCTCTCTCTCTCTCTCTCTCTCTCTCTCTCTCACACACACACACACACACACACACACACACACACACGAACACACACCTCAGAATCTGCAGGGGATTGGCTTTAGGATCCCTCCCCTATGCATACTCAAATCTGAGAATGCTGAGTCCCTTGTATCAAATGGTATGCTATTTGTACACAACCCACTCATGCTCCCTGTGCTCAAATCCCCTCTAAATCACTTAAAACCCCTCACACAACATAAATACCATGTAGTTGTCACTCTGTTGCTTCTGGGATACCGACACAGACAAAATATCCGTGTGTGTTTGCGTAGGTGTTTTTCTGAATGCTTTCAGTTGATGGTTGGTTGAATCTGTGGGCACAGAACCTGTGGATGCAGAGTGGATTGTATAACAATACTTCATGTTTCTTCCTCCCTTTCTTTCTTTCTTTCTTTCTTTCTTTCTTTCTTTCTTTCT
>CABHPQ010155459.1:15729-31674 GCA_902168405.1 Peromyscus aztecus
TCTCTCTCTCTCTCTCTCTCTTTCTTTCTTTCTTTCTTTCTTTCTTTTCCTTCCTTCCTTCCTTTTTTTTTTCTTTTTCTTTTTTCTTTTTTGAGACAGAGTCTGGCATGTCTTAGCCCAGGCTGGTCTCAACTCAAATTCATTGTGTAGCCAAGAATAACCTTGGGCTTCTGATCTTCCTGCCTCTGTCCTCCCAAGTGTTGGGATAAAAGACATATGGCATTATGCACCGTTTCTGTAGCGCTGGTGCTATCTAATTTAGCTCTGTGCACATTAGGCAAGCTCTCTACCGACTGAGTCGCACACCCAACCTAACCCTATTGCTGGTTGATATTGGTTATTTGAGCTTCGGATCAAGCCCAGGACCTTGTACATGCAACTTGTTCTTTTGTTTTCTCCTGTTTCTGTTTCTCTGAGACCGTCCCAGTTGTATGTAGTCCAGGCTGGCCTGGAACTTGTGGTCATCCTCCTGTCCCAGTCTTTCAGGGTGGGGGATTGCAGATTTGAGCTAGCGTGCCTGGCTTTGCAGCCTGTTCTGACAAAGGACTTGAAGCTAAAATTAGTCCTTCCTTTTCTCCTCCTGTTTAAATAACATTATTTCTTCAAAAAGAATAATTCAAATAATAATTAATTTTAGAAGATTGATCATTTTTCAGAATTATAAGGCAATTTAAAAATATGTATCTTAAAATAGGCAATATCTTCTTCCACAGCTAACTAGTTTCAAAGTTCTGGATCACCAGTTAGTTCTCAGCACTTACTACAATCCCTTCAGGAAGTCACTAGCAACTCTAGTAATAAGTACAGCCAACAGGCTTGATAAGCAAACTGGCACAGAATAAAACCAAACCACCAGTATATCACTGTGTAGCCCAGGCTAGCCTGGAACTCATTATCCTGCTGTCTTGAGTGCTGGGATCACAAGTGTGTGATCCTTGGAGTCTAACAAGTCCTTGTTTCCTTGGAGTCTAACAAGAAGTACCAAATAGGTTATGCTAGCAAATGGATGTGAAGAGAGGAATACAAGCCTACAGGGAGCCGAGGGAAAGGCAGAAGAGCCAGCTGGCTAGGGGCAGGAATAGATGGAAACTAAGTATGGATTTCTACCAGAAAACTTCTAGCTATGGTAAAAATATCCATCCCTGTGCAGGTGGTTTGCCTCATACTTTGTGCCATACCCATTTCCACGATGACCACTGGGAAAGTCCAGAAAAGATCTGTTGGTGGACTGCTTTATCTCAGGACTTCCATGTGGACAGATGTGCACGATTGCCTTCCCAGCAGCAGACGCTGGACGCCATGGAGACACGGTCTTCTGTAGTCAGCTGCTCTCTCCGGCACTCGGCTGCTTGGGGAGCCAGGGATCCTCTGGAGGACAGTGCCAGTGTGGTCTTCAAAGATGGGGCCTTCCTCTTTCAAGAGGGACGTCGATGAAAAGAAAGGAAGGCAGGCGTGGGAGGGCCCTAAAGACCCACAGTGGGAGGCCAGAGGCCACAGGCCTGCCACAACTTCAATGGGGCAGCTATGAAAATAAGACTTTTCATGGCCCCTCCTAGAAGCCGAAGACCTATGATACACATATTACATTCATCACATAGATCAGTACGACAGCTTTGCTCATCGGAAAAGCAACTGAAGTGGGTAACTATAGCAGGGGCCAAGAAGTCAGGAGACCTCACTTCCGGCTTGACATCCCCCATTGTTGGGTGACTTAAACTCTCCCGCCCATTGGTGGCTGCTATTACATAGTTTCTGAGCAGGTGAGAAGGACAGCACATTATGGAAAGTCTTTTAAGTTCTCTCACTGAGACTTTGGCTTTAAGCCCAAGATACTATAGGGTCATATGAAAATCTGGGAGGTGGGAGGGCAGCAGGACCCCCCACCCCCACCCCCAGCCAGGGCAGCTGCTTTCAATTTATCAGGGATTCTTAACCTGATGCTAAGTGTTTCTCTGTCATTTCCAGAACCAGCATTATTTGTAGAAAAATAAATCATTAACTTATCGCCAAGGCTAATCCTAAAACAGTTGTTTGTGTATGACTCGGGAAAAATCTATTTACCAACCCGTGTAAACAAAAACACTCCAATGATCTTATCTTTAAGCATTTTAAATACAAACAGATTTGGGAAAGCAACATTTCTATTTCCACAAAGCACTAGAAAAGATTCGGAGGCTACGCTATTTGACTTGAGACTGAGTCTCATAATAAAGCAGGTTCTCTCCCAAACCAGGACCAGTTTGGAGTCTGTGATGCAGCATGGTCTTCTATTTATATGGCAGAAACAATTGAACATTCAGGGTGGCTCAGAGCTCTTGGAGCTCCTTTCTCCCTGGGAAAGCCTGTGGGTCAGGCTGTGTGGGAAATCTGACAAGGCAGCCACTCTCTTCTGATTCTGGAAGGAGGTCAACATCAGGCGGGCCCTTGGGCAATCTCTGGGTGAGTCTGGTCATGGGCTGTTCAAAAAACAGAACTGTTTTTGGACTATGAACTTGTTCATCTCCTGTATATTGCTACCCCTCCACCCCCTTCCCCTCGAATAAATACCGAGCTTGAAAGATGTTTAAGGCAAATAGCAGGAGAGACTGGACTCAAGTAAGATGAGCTGTAGGAGATCTCATCTATTTACCCTTCCCAGGGTGATCCATGGGTCCCTCTTTGGATCCTCCTTGTTAGCTAGCTTCTCTGGAGCTATGGGTTGCAGTCTGATTGTCCTTTGCTTTACTTTTAGTATCCACTTACGAGTGGGTACATACCATGTTTGTCCTTCTGAGTCCAGGTTACTTCACTCAGGATGATGTAGGGAGGTGCCTGCAGCCACGCCTTACAGGTGGCGCTGGTTACCGCCTTCCGCCATCCCGATGGCGAGTGCTCCCCATGTTAAACAGCTTCAGGTGAGGCTGTAGTGGAATGTGTGGCTTGCTTGTGCATGCTTGAGCCTATTGGGCAATGCCCACGTGGCGACCTGGGGTTGGCTGCCCAGAGCCTATATAAGGCCGGGAGAGGCTTTGCCCGGGGGTCCTTCAGAAGGAGGGGTTCCTACAAGAGGAGGGGTTCCTTCAGAAGGAGGGTTCCTTCAGAAGGAGGGGATCTTTTAGAAGTCAGAAGACTGTTCAAAGGCCTGATTAAATTGCAAGAAGAAGAGCTCGGTGTTGTGTCTTCCTTGCTGGACGAGGGGGGCTCAACAGGATGATATTTTCTAGTTCCATCCATTTGCCTGCAAATTTCATGATGTCATTGTTTTTCTCTGCTGAGTAGTACTCCATTGTGTATATGTACCACATTTTCATGATCTATTCTTCGGTTGAGTGGCGTCTAGGTTGTTTCCATGTTCTGGCTATTATGAATAATGCTGTTATGAACATAGTTCAGCATATGTCTCTGTGGTATGATTGAGCATTCCTTGGGTATATGCCCAAGAGTAGTATAGCTGGGTCTTGAGGAAGATTGATTCCCCATTTTCTGAGAAACAACCACACTGATTTCCAAAACTGGGGGTGAAGGGTGGGCAGTGGAGGGCAGGGGATGGGAAATGAGAACATAAGGGAATGGGATGGTCGAGCTGGAACAGGGATGGAGTGGGAAAGCAATGAGAGAGATACCATGATGGAAGGAGATATCATGGGATAGAGAGAAACTTGGTGCTAGGGATGTTGCCAGGAATTCCCAAGGATGACCCCAGCTTGAACTACTAGAAATAGTGGAGAGGGTACCTGAACTGAACTGACTTACCCCAGTGATCAGATCGGTGAATACCCTGTCATCACAGAACTTTTCTCCAATGACCGATGGAGGCAGATGCAGAGATCTACAGCCAAACAACCAGGCAGAGCTCCAGGAGTCCAGTCTGAGAGAAGAGGGATTCTATGAGCAAGTGCACCAAGATCATGATGGGGAAACCTGTAGAGACGACCAAACCAAACTAGTGGTAACTCATGAAAGTTGGATCAATGGCTGTGGAGCCTGCATGGGACTGGACTAGGCCCTCTGCATGGTGAGACAATTATGTAGCTTGATCTGCTTGGGGGGTCCCCGGCAGTAGGACCACTCCCTATGATGGGACACCTCGTGCAGCCTTGAGACAGGGGGAAGGGCTTGGACTTGCCTCTACTGGATGTGGCTCCCCATGGGAGGCCTTGCCTTCTTGTGGGGGGAAGTTGAGGGGTAGGTTGGGGTGGGAGGCTGGGAGGGTGGGAGGAGGGAAGAGGGGGATCTTTGATTGGTGTGTAAAATGAATGAAAAAAATTTTTTTAATTAAAAAAAAAAAGATGAGCTGTAGGACTTTCTGCTGGAAGATTCTTTTCCTAAGTCTCAAGGACTCTTCTAGGGAGAAAATGACTGAATTTTGCTTTGTGTTTGCTTATTTCTCAGAGCTTACTGTGGAAGAAGCTCTCTGTGTGGCACTACATATCGAGGAGGCCCTAGAACCTACCAGAGCAAACACAAGGCACAGTACATGGTCCTCTGGCCACTTGGCATTGGGCCTGGTTTCTAAGGAGGATGTTAAAGGTGAAAGGTAACCATCAGTGTGTGAAAACATTGGGAAGTCCTTTGGGAGCCCAGGACTGCAGGATTCCTGTGCTGGAGTGTGTTTGGGAAACAGTGCGAGCCGAAGAAGATTTGTACACTCATGGTGGGAACAGCAGCTGTCCACAGGACCTTCACAGCCCTCAGGAGCATAGGCCTCACCTGAGGTCTTGGAAACCAAGTTGGCTTGGGTAGCATAGTGAAGTACCAGAGACCACGTGGCTTATCTAGCAGGTGTTGATTTTCCACAGTTCTGGAGGCCAGAGGTTCAAGATCAAATTCATGTCCCGGTGACGGTCCTTCTTGCTCGCAAGAGAATACCATCTTTTTCTTTCTTCCTCCTTTCTTCCCTCAATCTCCTTTCTCTCCATGCCCCACCCCCCTCTTTCTCTACAGGAGCTCACGGATCCCAGGATCTGGCCTCAATTTTGCTGTGTAGCTGAGAATGAACCTTGAACTTTGGATTCTCCTGTTTCTATCCCCACCACCTCCCAAGTCTGGAATTACAGATGTGCATCACCAGATCCACTTTATGGAGTGCTGGGATTGAACTCAAGGCCTTGTGCATACAACTCTTTTTTTGACCATGAGGCCTAAAGTCTCTGTGAGGCAAGAAGTAAGGATGTTTTTAGAAGCTTGAGTAGATGCTCAGAATTGGACTGGCTACATCTAGACATCTTGTCATCTGACAAAAAAATAATAAAATAAATAACTAAAGTCGTATTTGGTGAAGTCTCTGTAGTTGGAGGCAACTGACATTATCTAAGGTGTGCTGTATTGTTTCTTTTCTATTGCTGTGATTAAACACCATGACCAAGGCAATGACGGACAGAAGGGGTTATTTTGGGCTCGTGGTTCCAGAGGGAGAAAAGCCCATCACCATCATGGCACGGAAGCATGGCAGTGGACAGGCATGGCAGCTGGGGCCGCAAGCTGAGAGCTCACGTCTTAAACCACAAGCAGGAAGCCGAGAATGCAACAGGAACAGCGTGAAAGCTTTTGAAACATGGAAGACTATTATTACCAGGAACATTCTTCCTCCAGAAAACCCAGACACCCAAATCTACCCAAACAGGACTGGGGACCAACCATTCAAATGCCTGAGACTGTGGGGGGACATCTGTCATTTAAACCACCACATGTGGTCATAGTCAAACTGTGCTGCTAAGGTCCCTTCCACCCGCTGCTGCTGTGACCCAGGATTTTATCGCCTCTCTCTCCTTCCTAGGAAGCTCCTTGAGAGCAAACGGGTCACCTTTGTATCCCTGGTGTCCTGGACAGCTCCGACAAAAGCTGGGACTGTGCAAACCCTGGGAGCACGTGTGTGTGGACAGCTGCCTCGTATCAGATGTACTCTGCAGAGCCTCACGGCCGCCAACACGCTTTGAGTAATATTTAGGAGATGATATAGACAGATTGGGGATGACTCATGGGATACAGTGTGAAGAGAAAAGGGAAGGAGATCCAGGATGAGGCCCTGGGGTCTGGGCCAAACAGTTCCAAAGGAGCTGAATGGCATTCCCCAGCCAGGAAACACTAAGTAAGCCTGTACACTTGGGAAGACAATGGGCTTTATTGTTCTCTTTGCGATAAGGAAAATAAGACTGAGAGAAACAAAATCTTGCCCAAGATCAAGCCACTCGGTGGAAGAGCAAGGACTGGGCGGCGTTGTGACTGTCTTGGCAAGTGTATTGGTGTCTGCCAACAGCTGAGGCTGCACTCCTGGGGACACCAAGCATCCTGTCTATTTTTTTCTTTCTTCATTTCTTTCATCCCTCCCTTCCTCCCTTCCACCTCCCCTCTCTCCCTCCCTCCCTGAGCTGGGACTCAAACTTAGGGTGTTTCACATGCCAGGCAAATTCCCTACCACTGAGTTCCAGTGCCCCCCCCCAACTCTTTCCAGCCCCACTGAGATTTTAAAGACATTTTTATTATTTTGAGTGTGTGCGTATGATGAACACGCCATGATGTACACGTGACAGCCTGAGGACAACTTTCAGGAGTCAGTTCTCTTCCTCCACCACGGGATCCAGAGGTCACGGCTTGGCAGCAGGCAACTGCTTTTACTTTCTGAACCATGTTGCTGGCCCCCACCCCTGAAACTCGTCTAAAACATTTTTTTTAAAGGAAAATGTCTTTAGGAAATTAGAAATGTCCAAGTAAAAGAAAGGTGTATTTCCATCTGAAATATACTACATATGTGTAACTACACTTAAGGGTGTGCTCATTGCATGGTTTTTCCTTTTACTCATCAAGTTTTCCTTTTTTAAAAAAGTATTTATTTATTTATTATTTATGTACACAGTGTTCTGTCTACATGTGTGCCTGCATGCCAGAAGAGGGCACCAGATCTCATTATAGATGGTTGTGAGCCACCATGTGGTTGCTGGGAATTGAACTCAGGACCTCTGGAAGAGCAGCTAGTGCTCTTAACCTCTGACCAATCTTTCCAGTCCCTCTTTCTTTCTTTCTCTCTTTCTTTCTTTCTTCCTTCCTTCCTTCCTTCCTTCCTTCCTTCCTTCCTTCCTTCCTTCCTTCCTTCCTTCCTTCCTTCCTTCCTTCCTTTCTCTCTCTCTCTCTCTCTCTCTCTCTTTCTTTTTAACTAAATAACCACGTCTTTATTATTATTATGTGTGAGAGAGATAGAGAGTAGGTTAGTACAAATGTCATAATGCATGGGCTGAGGTCAGAGGACAGCTTTTGAGCATCACTTCAGTCTCTCTACCTTGTTGAAATGGAGTTTCATTTCTGCCACACTGCATACCCTAGGCTAGCTGGCCTGTGATCTTCTGGATGATTCTCTTGTCTCTGTCTCCCATCTCGTCACAGGAATGCTGGGGTTACAGATGCATATCACCACATCTGGCTTTTATTGGGTATCAAACTCAGGTCATTAAGCTTGTGTGGCAAATGCTTCTACCTGCCTGAATCATTTCAATGGTCCCCAATTTTTCTTTATTAACTTTATGGGGAGCACTTCACATTTTAGGGTCTGTATATGTGAGTAGTTCAAAGGTTTCCCAAACTCAAGGCAACTCAAAGAACTATCACAGCAGTATATATCTACCTACCATTCACCTACCCATCCACCCATCCATCCATCCACCCATTCACCCACCCATCCACCCATCCACCCACCCATCCATCCATCCATCCATCCATCCATCCATCCATCCATCCATTCATCCATCCATCCATCTATCCTTCCACACACCCACCTATTCATCCATCTAGCCACCCACTCATCCATCCATTCATTTACCTGTTCATCTACCTACCTGTCTATCATCTATCCATCTATGCATCCACCCACCCATTTACACACTCACCCACCCACTTTATTAATTCATTCATCCATATACCTACCATCCATTCACCCATCCATCTATCCATCCACCCACCTATTTACCCATTCATCCATCTATTCATCCACCCACCTACCCACTCATCCATCCATTCATTCACCTACTCATCTATTCATCCACCTACCTGTCTATTATCTATCTACCTAGCCACCCACTCATCCATCCATCCATCCATCCATCCATCCACCTATCCACCCACTCATTTTTTAATCCATTCATCCATATACCTACCATCCATCCATCCATCCATCCATCCATCCATCCATCCATCCATCTGTCCATCCATTCATCTTTTTTGTCATCTATAAAAGAGGACAGTAACTTAACATTCTTTAATTAAAAAATAAATGAGTTAATATATTCCAAGCATGCAGAGTTGTCTGGAACATAGTAGAGCATTGTAAATATTACCCACTATAATTTTTTTAATTTAAATTTTCTTTCATGTGTATGGGTGTTTTGGCTGCAGGCATGTCTGTATATCACATGTATGCAGTGTCCAGAGACAGTGTCAAATTCTTAGGAACTGGAGTTATAAATGGTTGTGAGCCACTGTATGGGTACTAGGAACTGAACCCTGGTCCTTTAGAAGAGCCATGAGTGCTCTTAACCACTGAATTATCTTTCCAGCCCCTTTGATGATATTATTGATGATGATTTGGGGTCTACCTCTCAAGAATTCTTTCTGGATAACTACTTTATCCCAAGCATATAGGGACCCAAAATTCTGCCATGTTTAAAAACAGACTTAAAATATGTCATCCTTTCATGTGATTTAGGAAAAAGATTTTTAAAATTACTAGCATTAGGATTATAAGAAAAATTGCTTTTTTCTAAGCCATATTTAAATTCTAATTTCCTATCAAGCATAAGCCAATCCTATACTGTAATTGAATAAAATTTGCTTCAGATGTATATGTAACAGTACACTTTAAAAGGCTGGGAATCACATATTTGCTTAAACAATGGAAAACTTTACAAAACCTTGTATTTAAGATATTACTTTTTAATATCTTTGCATTAAAATGAAAATGATTACTTTTTAATATTGCTGGAAACAACCCTATCCCCAACTGTAAAGATATATTTCTTGTGTGATTTTATTATATGCTTAATAATAGTACCTGTGAGCTCAGATTTCTTTTGAATAAAATTGATTGGAAACTATATCCGCCCTAAAGCATCTTTAATGTCATTACAGGCGGGTTGGAGTAAATTAAGCGGTATTTAGGCACCAAAGTCTTTAATTCGATCGAGTTTGAGTAGGAGGTAGACATTATGAGGTCCAATTAAAAAAGTCGCTAATGTTTTTACATCTGAGTAGGAGTAAATTAAACAAAATCACTCCTGAGCTGCTAATATCATTTTAATTGAATGTCATTCGGCTTCTAAGTGCTGTTACCACAGTACAGATAATGAAGCTGCTTCTGCAGTGTCTGAGACTGGAGTGGGGGTGGGCACTAAGGGTAGGGCCATAGGCTAGGTCATGATGGGGGCTGACCAGTGCAGAAAGAAGTCGGCTATGGCTGTGTGTACTGAAATTCAAGAGAGCTTGGGGCTGGAGAGAGAGCTAGCTAGCTCAGAGGTTCTCTTGCCAAGGACCTGAGTTCGGTTCCACCCACGCCAGATGGCTAACAAACTACTGGTAACTCCAGCGTTAGGAGATCCATGCTTCCTGTTGGCTTTTGCAGGCACCTGCACTCAGGTGCACACACCCACACACTCACACACGCAAGGACATATCATTAACAATAAAGTAAATCTTTAAGACTATATTGGCTTCTCATGGACTCACGCAGGGAGGGACCAGAGGGTCACAAAACAATGAGGCATGAACTCGGGAAAGGGACCTGTGTGTGTGGGCAGGGGATAGCTTGGATGGGAGGGAAATATAAAAGAGTGGGGAGTGGGAATAAATAGGATGCATTATACACATGAATGAAATTTTCAAAGAGCAAATTATAGAGGTAGAGAATGCAATTGTGGGTCACAGAATCTGGATAACACCCCCTTGCTACAGGTTGTATCTGGTGGATCTGTGTGGAAAGTCTGCATCGTTCCTGAGGAGGGCATGCAGGGACTCCTATCTACGTTACCACCATGAAGTATTCATGGGATTGGGTTCACTGGAAAATCTGATATTGAGACAACAGTTAAGAAGACACAAGAGGCTGGGCGGTGGTGGCGCATGCCTTTAATCCCAGCACTCGGGAGGCAGAGTCAAGCAGATCTCTGTGAGTTCGAGGCCAGCCTGGTCTACAAAAGAAGTTCCAGGACAGGCTCCAAAACTACACAAAGAAACCCTGTCTCGAAAAAAACAAACAAACAAACAAACAAACAAAGAAGACACAAGAGAACAGTGGGAACTCACACATTCAAAGCCATACAAACCAAGTAATATTTCTTTTGCACATCCACCCCTGTGAGACCATAGATGATTTTAATACATGGAGGAAGAAAATGTAGAAGACAATGTCCAGGACTGGAGCATAAGCATCGAGGTATCACTGCTGTTACCTTTGTTATTTACACAAAGTTTACAAAGTTTTGACTAGGGAAACAGAGTAATAAATGAAAACCGCCCTTCTGGTGTTTTGTTTTGTTTTGTTGTTGTTTGAAACAAGGCCTTAATATTTAGCTCAGGTTGGCTTGGAACTCATGGTCTTCCTGCCTCATTTCCTGAGTGCTGTGATGACAAGTGTGTGCCACATGTCACTTTTGAAGTTGTTTTTCTTTTCTTTCTCTCTCTTTTTTTTTTTTTTTACAGAGACATAATTCATGTGACAGAAAATTCATTATTTGATTATGTCTGAGAGGCCTTTAGTATTTTCCCTAGACTGTGGAGCCAATAACCATAGTTACAAGCAATTTCCATCCTCCCAAAGGAATCTTGTACCTGTGAACGTCACTCCCAGTTTCCTCTTCTGCTTCCCCAGAAGAACCCAAATCCTCATGCTGTATTCATGGTAGCGTGCCCATTCCAAATATTCAATCTAAGTAGAGGCATGTGGTACTTGTCTTTTTGCCTCTGGGTCCTGTCGCCCATATTTTCGAGGTTCATTCATGTTTAGCATGTTCATTTCCTTTAAAAATTGTTGTTGTTATGATGATGATGATGACGATGATTGTTATTTGTATGCATGAGGTACCTCTGAGCACATGCTTGTCACAGCGCATGTGTGGAGGTCACAGGACCGCTTTGTGGAGTTGGATTTTTTTTTTTCTTTCTACCTTTTTGTGCGTCTAGGGACTGATTTCAGATTTGTCAGGCTCGCAGAGCAAGCACCTTTACCCACTCAACCATCTTACCAGGTCCAGGTCTCCGTTTCTTCTTCACAGCCAAATACTATTTCATTGTGTGGGCATACCACGTTTTGCTGATCTAGTCATCCATGATGGATCTTTGGAGTATTTTCTGCCTCTTGGCTACTACAAATAATGTTGACATTGACATTAGGCATCTGTTTCAGTTCTCTCAGGTACATGATAGAGATGGAGTTGCTGGGTCAGATAGTAATTGTGTGATTAGCTGGACTATTTTACATTCCCTCTGCAATGGACAGGAGCCCTAGCGTCTCCATTTGGAACTAAATGCTAATAACGTTGTGCTGTGTTTGGGATTACAGCCTTCCTGGTGGGTGTGGAGTAGTATCTCACTGTGGTTTTCAGCTGTATTTCCCTAATGACTAATGCCATTGAATACCTTTCCATGTGCCTTGTGGCCATTTATATCTCTTCCTTGGAAGAGTGCCTATTCTAGGCTCCTGAGTTTGAATGTTCTTACCAAAATGTGTGATGAAGCGTAATCCCCACTGGGAGGTATTGAGAAGTAAGACAGGACCCTTCTTGAGGTGATTGGGTCATGAGGATTTATGGGTGGATGGATGTATTCATGGATTAATGAACTAATAGATTATCTCTAGAGAAGACCTGTTTTGAAAGCCAGCGTGGGCTCTGTGTCTTGCATGCTCTCTTCTTGCGTCCATGGTGTGTCATAGCCTGCTCCATCTGCAGAGCTGTTGCTATAAGAGGACCTTCACCACATGCCGCCCTGTGACCTGCTCCAGAACTGTGAACTGAATCAACCTTTTTTTCTCCATAAATTGGTCACCCAGTCCATGCTTTCCACTTACGTTAACAGAAAACAGACTCAGAAAATCTGTTCTTGGATTTAATTCAAACTTTTCTTTTGTTATTGAATTCTCAGAGTTCTTTATATGTTCTGTGTGTATGGTAAAAAGTTCCGAGCCCACTTTTGGATTTGAAAACCTACCCAAACCCGCTCATCTCTGAGCACAAAATCCCACCAATCCCTAGGCTTGGCTTGAAATCTTACCAGTCCCCCACACTAGAAATCTCTAACATGGAAAACTCCTCCCTCAAGAAACCCTCTACCAGTCTGTCTCCTGCTCAGTTCCCTACTGCTTGTCACTCAAGCAGAGGCAACCATCCCCCGTGTCTTTCCCAATAAATCTCTTGGGTGAGGTTTGTTGTGTGGTGTGACTTTGTGGTATTCCTTGGCTCTTGACTGCCAGGATACTTTTCCCTTCAGAGCTGTAACACTTGTATAGGGAAAAACCTCTCCCCTCAGAGCTGTAACACTTACCCTGTGTACCAAACCCTTGTCAGAGAGCTGACTTACATGTGCTCCTATGAATTGTCTTTTTTACTTTCTTGGTGTTGTCTTTTGACACACGACTTAAAATTTTGATCAAATCAGGAATCAATCTCTCTCTCTCTCTCTCTCTCTCTCTCTCTCTCTCTCTCTCTCTCTGTCTCTCTCTCTGTCTGTCTCTCTCTGTGTCTCTCTGTTTCTCTCTCTGTCTCTCTGTCTCTGTCTCTGTCTCTCTGTCTCTGTCTCTCTGTCTCTCTCTCTCTCTGTCTCTGTCTGTCTGTCTGTCTGTCTCTCTCTCTCTCTCTCTCTGTATGTGTGTGTGTGTGCGCCTCTGTGTAATGTTTAAGAAACTGCTCCTAATCCAAAGCCTCACAGACTTACTCTGTGATCCCCTCCCCCCATTTTGGCCCTTACATTTGAGTCTATGACGCATTTGACGTTAATTTTATATGTGGAGAGGCAAGATCCAACACCAGCTATTGAGGAACACTCTTCCTGCCTTGAGTAGTGTCTGCATGGATGTTAGGTGAGTACAGATGTATCTCTTTATGACTGGACTCTCAGTGTGATGACAGTGATCTAAATGCCCGTCTTAGGACTGTCCCACCATGCTGTTCCCCTTACTGCACATCTGCAGCAAGGATTGGCACCAGGAGTATGAGACCTGACAATATTGTTCATACTTTTTCAAGTTTGTTCTAGCCACTTGAGATCCGTGCATCGCCACAGTTTTTACGATAATCGTGTCTGGCGCTTTGAGAAGGTAGCTGCTGGTTTTCTGCATCGGGGCCTGCACTGAATTTGTAGGTCATTTTTAAGAGTCTTTGAGTCTTTACACTATCAGATCATTTAAATGTCTTTGCATGATAGTCTAGAGCGCCGAGTGTATAAGTCTTGCATTTGTTCAATGTACTAGTCAAGTTTACTCTTAAGTAATCATTCTTTTGGATTCTATTGTAAGTGAAACAGTTTCATTGATTTCATATTGAGATTGTTCATTGTTATATATAAAATACAACAACACTTCTTTCTTGTAGTTTTCAACTTCGTTGATTTTATTTACTAGCTTTATGAGTGCTTTACATGGATGCTTTGAGATTTTTCTACAAATAGTACATCACTGATAAATATAAATACTTGTTTGTTTGCATAATCAGATAATCTTTGGCTGAAACTTCCAGCATAACTTTTTTTTTTGGTGGTACCAGGGCTCAAATCCAGGCCTTTCTGCATTCTAGGCCAAGGCTCTATCACTGAGACGTATCGCCAGTCTCCAGTATAACATATGAGATGTTAATAATGACATCATTGTCTTATCTGATCTCCAAGGGACACTTTTGCCTTTTATCATTAAGTGTGATGTTAGATATGGGTTTTCATTAAGCTATTTTTCAGCTTAGAAAATTCCCTTTATTCCCTTTTATCCCTGGTTAGGTCGTATCCGCCCCCACTACACCCAAGAAAGTGTACTATATCTCAATGAATGCTTTTTCTGGCTACTGAGATTATCACATTTTGTTCTTCCTGATTTTATTAACATGGTATATTAATTGATTGATCTTGTGTTGAACCATTCTTGCATTCCAACATGACTATAGTGTGTTGCCAAATTCAATTTATGAACATTTTGTTAAAATTTTCAAATCTATGATTATAAGATATTTGGACCTATAATTTTCTTCTTTTATGATTTCTCTCTTTGACATTGTAACCAGGTAATACTGTCCTTACAGAATGAATTAGGAAGCTTTTCTTCTGCTTCTTTTTCTTTTTCTTTTTTTCTTTTCTTTTTTTTTTTTTTTGCATTTTTGTGACAGAGTTTCTCTGTGTAGCTTTGGAGCCTTTCCTGGAACTCACTCTGTTGCCCAGGCTGGCCTTGAACTCACAGAGATCTGCCTGCCTCTGCCTCTCAAGTGCTGAGATTAAAGGCATGTGCCACCACCGCCCGGCCCTGCTTCTATTTCTTATTAAGGTTTTGAGAAGAGTAATAATTCTTTAAGTTTGGTAGGGACCAGGGATATAGGCCCTGGATATGATACTCAGGACGAGGGGGGAAAAAGAGAAGAAAAAGCTGGCCACAGTGGCACTTGCCTGTAGTCCCAGTGACTCTGGAAGCTGAGGCATGATGATTCCTTGAGCCCAAAAATTTAAGGTCAGCCTGGTCAAACAAAGTGAGACCTTCCCATCTCAAAGTCTGGTAGACTTCACAAATGGGGGAGCCTGGGAACTGGGGTTTTCCTCATTCCTGGTTGGATGTTTTAGAGTTGTTGATGCCATGTCTTTATTTCAGATCTGTTCAGGCATTCTGTTTCTTCTGTTGTCAGTTTTCAGTGTTTCTAAAAAGTTTCCACTTTGTCTAGATTATCTGATTTATTGACATGTAATTGTTCATGGTATTCTTTTACGGTCATTTCTATTTCTATAATGTGGTGTTTAAGTCTTGATTTTTTTTCTATACTGGTTTTAGTAATTTGAGAATGTTATCTGTTTTGGTTGATCATTAGTTAATATTTTCCAATTTTTTAAATCTTTGGAATGTGTCAATTTCTTTTTGGTTTTAGACTCTCCACTTTATCTTTGCTATACCCTTTAGTATTTCCTTATTGCTTTTGATCTATTTAATTTTCTTTTCTTTTTAAGATTCAAATTTAGATTATTGCCGGATGTGGTAGGTCATACCTTTAATCCCAACACTCAGGAGGCAGAGGCAGGAGAACCTCTGTAAGTTCAAGGACAGCCTGATCTACATAGTAAGTTCCAGGCCAGCCATGGCTATCTAGTGAGACCCTGTCTCAAAAAGAACACCACCACAATTCTAGGTTATCAATTTGAAAGTTTTCTTTTTTTTAAATGTAGACATTTACAACTATACGTTTATTTCCCCCCCAACATAATATTTTTATCAATTATTTGGGAATTTCATACAATGTACCCCGAGTACATTCGCTTCCCATTTCTCCCAGGTCCACCCTCCCACCCTTGTGCCCTCCCCAAAAGAAAAAAATACACCAAGTCCAATTTGTGCTACCCATACTCATTGGAGCATGATTAAACTTCCAGTAGCCATCCCTTAAAGACAATTGGGTCCCTCCCCACCCCCACCCCTGCCAGCATTTAAGCATATCTAAACATTTCTAAGCACCAATTTTACTGTATCCTACAAGTTTATATCTGTAGGGTGGGTCTATTGGCAGTCACCTCATGTCAGGATGCAACACATTCATAAACTCCATCTGTAAGTCAAGGAGCCTCTACCACAGTTTTGAACAAATGCCCCTTCGTCCATCTGTCTCCCACTTGACTGTAGTGTGACCTTGTGTCATTAGTCTGGGAATGCACTAATTTCACAGCGGTGCCCCATGCAGAACACTCGTGCACTGGCCCTAGTTCCTAACTGGGAAAACAGAAGCAAGCTTTCTGTGTGGGTTTTCCCCGCAG
>CABHPQ010155460.1:6108-18336 GCA_902168405.1 Peromyscus aztecus
CACACACACACACACACACACACACACACACACACACACACACACACTTTTGTGGTTCTTGTTTAAAGAGGCACCCAATGGGTGAAGCCCGACAGCCCGGGGTGTGCGGTAGTCTTTGCAGCCTCCATCTGCCGCCAGACTCCCAGGCAGTTGCTGCGCTTCCCACGCTTCCGTGGCCCTCCGAGCCCCATCCCCGACCCCCCAGCCTTCCCAGCTATAATGAGAACACCTCCTCTCCCAAGTCCCCTTCTTGTTTTCAAGTCACTCTGTATTTGTATCTAACCCACTGCATTTAATTAGGGCTACTTCTACGAGCTTGGGTGGGGGGTTATTCGCTTGAGTGGGGTCTGCGTACCAGTGACTGCATCACTGAAGCTTAAGGCATCTTCTTTCCTGCTAGGACGGTTACAGCAAGATGGCGGCTTCGTGATAGGCTACTAAGTCTGTGCTCATTGGTCATGTAGCCACAGAACCAAGGCGCCTTCATTTTACTCTGTTGTTAAATTGTGGGCTCACTGGGTTTTCTTATTTTCTGTTTTTTTTTCAAGACTAACAACATTTATTTATTTTTTTATAATGAACAAGAACTGTATTCTTGATGCTCTGTCATCTGGCCTTGACTAGGGGGCAGGGAGTTGAGAGACGGAGAAGGGACTGGCCCTCCCAGGGTTAGACAAATTCTAAAGCTACTGAAGCTTGCCCTGGAGCAAAGGAGCCAGCCCAGTGTCCAAAGGCTGAACCACCTTCTCTATCTGGTCCTTTTAATGCAGGAGGCAAGTTTTCTCCAGCTGAGTCACATCAGGACCAGGTACCAGACAGTCAGAGACACCTCTGTACTCCAAAGCCCACTGCAGGTGTCCCCATCCAGTGTCCTGCGCCTGCCTGCTCTGGCCACTGTTCCTTGTTCATTCCTTCCCCCAAACCACAGAAAAGCTTTCTGCCCCAGCTTTCCCTCCTCTCTCCTCCTGAAGGTCCCTTGTGTTTCTCCACGTGTTTCCCATGGTGTAGGTGTCTGTAGTGGGTGGCTGTTTGAGCCATGCCCTGAAGCACCACCCTCCATCAGGCAGCTGTAGCTATTACACCTGCCTATGACCTTGAGGTACCTGCCCCTGGGGCGTGGCCACCGAGGACCCTTAAGACCTGGGATGCACTTAAACCCCTCTCTTGGCTACCTCATGGTTTTGGATGCTGAGATCTTGGACCAAGCCATTCAGCGTAGGACATAGCTCAGCTTTCCCAGACACTGATAAATCTCCTGCGGTTGTGAGTTTACCCCGCCCCCCGCCCTCCAAATAAATTCCTTTGATCATTAAATAGACTCCGTGGATTAATCCCATTAGGTGCCCTCTCCTTTTGGGAATTTTGAGCAACAGACTCTTCTCAATGGCAGTCATCTTTCTATTTATTGTCCTGTGGTACCCAACTCAGAATAAATCTAAAACTCAACCTGCAATAGGGAAGGAGGAGTTAGTGGAAGAGTCAAGAAGACTTTAAAGGTTCCGGACAAACACTCGTGTGTTCCATAAGCACATATGGGTTTCACTTTCTATTCCTGACTTCTGACAAATGCCTTAAAATTGAAGGCCTCGTTTCTCTTATTAACAATAGTGATGCACGTAGCAGCTCTCTGATATGATTGTTAAAAACCTGAGAAGCAAACAGCACAGCGCAGAGGTATGGTAGGTATTCATTGAATATTGTCCACTAACATCGTTTTCTCAGATGATGCCGTTTGCCACTCACCTCTGTGATTTCACATTTGCCTTATAGAGTATTGATAGAACTTCATTTAAGTAGCTCCACGTTTTCTTATAGAAAAGTGAACAATTATAATATTGTCTATAAATTAAATCGGAAAATTATTAGTATTTATAGTTTTTAGGTTGAAATAACTCTAGTCTTTAAAAAAACATGTATGTGTGTGGGTCTGTGCATATATGTGCCTGCAAAGGCCACAGGAGGGTGTCAGGTCCCTTGGAGCTATAGTTCCAGACAGTTGTGACTGCCTGAGATGGGTGCTGGGAACTGAACTCAAGTCCTCTGGAAGAGCAACAAGCACACTCAAATGCTCAGCCATCTCACTGGCCCCCAAAGTCAAATCTTAATTCAAAGACTTTGTGATCCTTAATTAAAAATTGTACTCCTTTCACTGTTTGAGGGTTAAATCAGCCATGGGAAAACCACACAGGAAACAATACTTGGGTTATGTTACATCCACCCCTATATTTCTCAAGGGCTAAAGAAGTCTTTTTAAATCTAAGTGAGAACAGTTCTCCTGACCCCAAAGAACAATGAAACAATAAAGCAAATAAATAAATAAATAAATAAATAAATAAATAAATAAATAAATAAATAAATAAGCTCAGACACGGGTAATGGTTTTTTGGTCACTGCCTGAAGGCTACGGAGGTCTATTTCTCCCTAAAGCATAGTTTAAGGATTTCTTTTATTTCTTATAACGAAATTCCTCATGGTACTTTAAAGATGATTTTCTGTAAAATAGATTAAAATTTGAAAAGCGTTGACAAGAATTGCGCTCTCAGCCAGGAATTGCCTTTTAGTTGGCTGACAAGGAGCCAGGAGGGCGAAGGGGGAGTGGATTGTGGTCTTTGTCACATTTATTGCCTTGTTTCTTGTTCTTGGAGCTTGCTCAGTGTGTAACTGCCCAGAGAGCCCAAGCTCAGGCTCTCAGATTGATAGCGCCATTTATAACTGCAAATGATGGGGCAGAGAGTTGTGTCTTCCGACAGCCGTACTGCCGCTGTCCCCTCAAGGCTGTCACAGGAGACCAATAGAGACTGGATTTTACACTGACCTGAATAAAAAGACACTTCATCTCTTCAGCAAGAGCCAGGAGGGATAAGCTCTTCCCTGCTATAGATGTGGGCAAAGGGTTGTCCCTTAATGCCACCCTGGTGTGACTTTCTATATAGCTCTGCTAAGTGGCCAGGTGCATCTGCAGCTGTATCTGAACCACCTGCACCCACTGTTGTGTGTCACACAATATCATTATGTGAGCGCACATGCTCCCTGCTCCTGGAAGTGCATAGGATTAACGAGGACAGCAGTTACTCTGTGGTCGGTGGGGGCTCTGTTCCAGGATCCATGCTGGTCACCCCAAATGCTGGGAATGGAGCATCCAGGGGTTGTAAGTCTGCTGGAGTGAGGCTGTGTGTGCACAGGGAGGGGTGGGTAACAGCAGCTTGACCCAGTCGGGAAAGGTCCATCCTCAGAGGTCCTGAAATCCGAAGAACCACACGGTGCTATGCAGCCCCATGTCTTTCCCTTGCTGCTGTGAAGATGGCTCTAACAGTCCCTGGGGCTCTTAGCTGAGGGCTTTTGTTTGTTTGTTTTCTGAGATCAGTTCAACAAACAACAGTAGACAGCACGATTCTCATATCTGGAGAGGCTGCCAGCGTTTGAGAGTTTCCTCCCAGGAGACAAAAAGTGAGCTTGCTGTTTCATCTTTGGGCTTGTCCTGACAGTCCCTTGGCCAAACCTGAGCACACCTGAGGGCAACCCAGGAAACCCAAGCTGAGGCTCAGCCACCTGCCCACACAGACAAGGAAACAGTGCTGCTGGAGAACAAGTGTGCTGAGTCACAGTCACCAGGAACTGTTCCCCACACAGAGTTTGCTGCCTGATAAGGGAGCCTGGGGACAGCGGAACGTGCACAGACCCCGTGACCCCCTCTGTAAGGTCCAAACCCAAGAGGAACATTTGAATCTGCTGATGGTCCAAGTATGAAGTCAGGAGACTCTGAATGTGTTAGTGTCGCAAGGGTGACAAGCCAGGTTTGAGACAAAGGCCAGGGAGACACAGCAATGGGGAAGGGCTGGTGAATCCAGAGGACCCCGGAAGCCCCCCATGAGAAGACCGTGAATTCAAACTGAGAGATGAAACTGTAACCTCCAAGGTCCCTGAAGGACTCACTGGATTAAAATTTTGACCAACCAGAGAAGCAAGTTCCCGATGGACCTTTCCAGTTCTTCCTTCAAAGGGCTAGCTCAATTCAGAATCCTGACACTGGAGGAATGAAATGCAGCCACACTTTCTGGTGAGCAGATGTGATACACGATCGATCAACTCGATGTTGTTGGGTCACCAAAGACTGGTCACTTAAAGGGATGGATTTTGCATGGCTTCTTGTCCAGGGCACTTTCTAACTTGTTCAAGAAGAAATGGAAGGAGCTCATGCAGACACCTGCAGCCTCGTGGTGTGTGAAGATCTTGGAGTACAGTTCCTAGCAAGTAAACTTCTGAACGAGGGGAAGAGACAGAAAGTAAAAGAGCTGCAAGGATGACAGAAAAACCGCCACCCACGAGGGCAGAGGCTGCGGTCCACCACCTCTGAGAGAGAGCATCTCTGAACAAGTCTCTAGGACAAGAGTCCTCCATGCCTATGATGATCAGACAGTTGTGGGCACGTGTTAGAAACAAACCATCACTCAGGGTTAGAAACTAAAGCTGTGGTGTCATGAGGACTGTAAAACATCCGTGTAAGTACGTACAAGGATTTAAAGGAAAAGATGGTCACAATGAGAGAGTCGGTTGTGAATGTTGGCAAGAAAAAAGGAAGAGAGAGAGAGAGAGAGAGAGAGAGAGAGAGAGAGAGAGAGAGGTTGTATGCACATATATGTGTAAGTAAAGGTGATGAAACAAGTATAGCACTGAAGAATATCTGAGAAGAAAACTTCAGTTATTCACCTTAAAAGCAGGCAGACAAGAGGCAGTAAAATACACAGGTGAGAAAAATAGAAAATAGGTAACAAAATCGTAAATGTAAATCTCACCAGATAATTAACCCCATAAACACAGATGGAGAAGATCCACCAGGAGGGAACAGGAGACAATATTCAAATATAAAATCAGCCTCCAATTGGCCATGCTTTGGGCTAATGGAATTCCAACAGTGTCTATGGGTTAGCGGTTATGTTTGGGAGGTGTGGCCTTGCTGGAGGAAGTGTGTCCCTGGAGGTGAGCCGTGAGAGTTAGATTCACAACATTCTCAGTTTGCTCTCTCTGCTTCCTGCTGGTGATTTGAAAATGTGAACCCTCAGCTTCCTCCCTTAGCTGCCAAACCTCTGCTTGGACTCTTACCCCTCCAAACTATAAGCCCAAATAAACTCTTCTACATTGCCTTTGTCATAAGGTTACATCACAGCAGAAGAGAAGCGAGTAAGAAAGAAGTTGGTACCACAGAGTGGGGATCTTCTTCCATGATTCCAGAGAGCCACTGGGGCTAGGTAGCATATGACAGGGGAGTTCCTACGTGGAGAACCTGGCAGGCCATTGCATGAAGCTCTGGAAGTGAGCTCTGGATTGCATTGAAGACTTCAAGAAATTGGAGATGCCACACCCATGGGCTATCTGTCAAGGAGAGAGGATTGCAGCTCCCCCAACAGCTTGCATGTGAAGTGTGCATGAAAAAGCCATATAAAAACATATATTGCAACTCAAATATAAAATATAATAAGATAGGATAGTTAAACACGTGATATGAAAGGGTGAGGGGAATACTGGAGGCTTAAGGTTTAGGTGGGGGATGTGGGCGTGGGTGACAGAAAGGAAGGGGTAGGGAGAGGGTTCAGCAAAACTAAGGATTTGCGGAAAAGTTTCCTGAAAACCAGTAAGTTTTCTTTAAAGGTAGTATCATCGTTTTATTTTAAAATTTAAGCTAATTAATAGATGCAATTTTACAAAGGATTTTGAATGAGGAATTCCACATGGCTTAAGAATGATGCTTTCAGAAGCATGATCTATTAAATGAAAAACTCAGCCAATAACTGGATATTCCCCCAATGAGCTATTGCTCAGTGAGGCCCCAGAGGCTCCCAAAACTACACAGGCTCTTGATTGCCCACCAGAAGCAGACAGCAAGACCCTATTGCTGAAGATGCTATATTCTTTGGTTGCAAAACACAGAGAAATCAACCTTGAATTACCAGGAAACTCTTTCCATTTTGAGGAATGATGAACTTCCATTGTGTTGGGAGGTTAATAAAGATTCTTAAAGAGGAATTTCCCTGAACTTTGGCTGGGGAGTAAATGGGACCTCATTCTCTCTTCTTCCTGGATTCCAATGAGCTCTTTGCCCTCTTTTCCTACAATATCTATCATCCATCCATCCATCCATCCATCCATCCACCCACCCACCCACCCACCCATCTATCTATCTATCTATCTATCTATCTATCTATCTATCTATCTATCTGTCATCTATCTATCATCTATCATCTATCTATCATCTATCTATCATCTATTTATCATCTATCAATCTATCATCTATCTAGCATCCATCTATCATCTATCTTCTTCATCATCTGTCTATTAAAACAATCACGGATACCATAGAGATTTTAGAGGCCACTTGCACAGATCTTTGCTCATTTCCCTGATGTGTGGACTGTCCCTGTCCACCTGTCCTCCACTGCCCCTCATCTGAGCTGCTCCTTCCTCTGCTGCGGACAGAAACATGGTGGCCAGGCCCAGCCCCACCCTCCAGCTCCCACATGCCTTGTTTCTTCTCTATCTTCTCTGCTTCCTCAGGCTCTGAGTCTCTTCCTGTGCACAGCTTTGGGCCTTCTCTTCCCTCCACTGTGTGTGTGTGTGTGTGTGTGTGTGTGTGTGTGTGTGTGTGTGTGTATTTATCTGTGTGAGAGTTTGTGTGTATGTGTGTTTGTTACTACCCCCTGCCTTAAGTTGACTGTGAAATGTAAAAGCAACAAACAGTACTTTAATTCAACAAGGGTTTGAAAATTACAAAACGACAACTTGTGAAGAGTCAACTGCCCAAATTGATCTATGAATTTAGGGCTAGTTTAATAAAAATATTGAGAAGTTTTAATGGCATTTTGTCATTGTTATTGTTTAGGATCTTATTTTTTTTTGTTTAGCCAATCAAAATTTGTTTAATTAAATCTTACAAGATCTGTTCAGCTCGTAGCTTAAATAAGTGTTCTTCCTTCTTTATGTATCTCTGCATGTGTCAAATACTGATAATGGCTTGAGCAAAACAGACCCTTTACTTAAATGAAATCATGCACTTACACACCTAATTATGGAGGTCATCGGTTTGGGAGCAATCTATTCATAAGAGTTGTGCTAAATAAGTAGATAAATGTTTGAAAAGCACTATTTCAGGGGGCTTGAAAGATGGCTCATGGGTTGGGGATTTAGCTCAGTGGTAGAGCGCTTGCCTAGCAAGCACACGGCCCTGGGTTCGGTCCTCAGCTCCAGAAAATTAAAAAAAAAAAAAAGAAAGAAAGAAAGATGGCTCATTAAGAGCTACTAGTGTTCATACAGAGGACCTGAGTTTGGTTCCCATGTACAGTGACTCACAACTGTCTGTAACTCTAGCTCCAGGGGAAGTGTCCTAGGTAGGATTACTATTGCTGTGATGAAACACCATGACTGAAAGCAATCAGGGAGGAAAGGGTTACACTTCCATATCATTGTTCACCATTGAAGAAACTCAGGACAGGAACTCAAGCAGGGCACAAACCTGGAGGCAGGAACTGATGCAGAGACCATGGAGGGGTGCTGCTTACTGGCTTGCTCCTCTGGCTAGCTCAGCCTGCTTTCTTAAAGAACCCAGGACCACCAGCTCAGGGATGGCCCACCCATAATGGGCTGGGCCCTCCCCCATCAATCACTAAGAAAATATTCTACAGCCCCATCTTGTGGAGGCATTTTCCAAAAGGAGCTTCCCTCCTCTCCAATGACTCTAGCTTGTGTCAAGTGGACATAAACTAGGCAGCACAGGGTGTGATGCCCTCTTCTGGCCACCACAGGCACCTGCATTTGTGTGTGCATATACACACAAACACACATATATACATAACTAAAAATAATAAATTAAAAATGTTTAAGAAAAAACATGGGGCTGGAGGGATGGCTCAGAGGTTAAGAGGACTGCCTGTTCTTCCAAAGGTCCTGAGTTCAATTCCCAGCAACCACATGGTGGCTCACAACTATCTATAATGAGATCTGATGCCCTCTTCTGGCCTGCAGGCATGCATGCAGACAGAATACTGTATACATAATAAATAAATATTTAAAAAAAAGAAAGAAAAAACACTATTTCAAAAGTTATAATGAGATTAGACTTTGGGAAGAACACTTGAAGGATAATTAAATGACAGTAGCCAAGGTAAAAAGGAGCAAATCGAAAGTACTTCTAAAGACAAAAGATAACAGGTTGTGAACGTTGGGTCAAGCCTTCATGTGACTCTGGATCCATGTAGTCTCCCAGAGTGACTCTCATCCTTCCTGGAGGACCTTAAGACCCTAGGGAGAACCTGATACATCTTGGGCTCCATGGGCTGGGTGTGAAGAGCTGGATGAAGGGCTACTGGGGAAGGATGAAACTTGTCATTTAATGAGGAGGTGTCTAGTGGTTGTGTTTTAATCAAGTGAGAGATGCTATCACAAATAATAGTGGGGTGAACTGAGATCATGTTCCCCACAAGAAGCTTGTAGAGGGGGTGCTGTTGCGATCTCCTGAAGCTCCAGACAAACCTGAATTGATGGAAAAACTACCACATAATCCTCCAGAGTCTGCAAGACCACAGAGACTATGAGAGGCTGAGAAACTGCTTCAGAATAACAGCATCAAGACACAATGGTGACCAATGCCACAGGAGATTCTGGATTCTTTCCTGAGTCCAGGAAAGAACAGTTACAAATGAAACATTCGGAAGTTAAAAGCATTTAGATGTGAGCAGTGGACTCGGTAAGGACAGTGTCAACGGCAAATTTCAATTTTGATGACCGTACTATAGACAGAAAATCCCAGGCTAGTCAGAATCATAGCCAGGGAACTGGCGACTCCCGTTTACGTCAACTGAATTTATTGAAGTCCCTCAGCCACGGACCCTTGCTGCTGCCGCCACCAAGCTGCAGCAGGTCTCTTTTCATTCTGTGGTCATACCCTTTTCCTCTTGAGAACACAAAGAATTCAAAACTTCAGGAAAGCCACTTGCAGGCTTTCAACTTGCGTCCAGCCTATTTAGTGTCTGAGAGTTTTCTTCAGGATGGGGGAGATATGTAGAAGATGCTGGTGACTTGAAAGTATGGATCCCTTCTCCGGTCAGGCCTCTGGATCTCTTGCCCCAGTTTCTCCCTTCTTTCAACTGGTGTAAAGGCTGAAAACCCTCTGAGTTCTGGACCGGGTCTAACTGGTTTCTGTGTGGAGCTCTGTCTAAATCACCACACAGCTGATGACCTAAAACAACATTTATTCTCCTGTTTCTGGAGCTGAAAGTCCGAGTAGCAAGATGTTGTCAGGACCCTCCCCCCCTTGAAGGTTCCGGGACCCTCCTGCTCCTTGGTCACTCCTGAGGCACATCACTCTGGGTTTTGCCTCCACCTTCACATGACTGCTTCCCTGAATTGTTCTATGTTCTTGACTCTTTAAGGGACGATTTATTAGACTTCACGTCTATCATAACCTGGCATGCTTTCATCTGGATCCTTAACTGATTACATCCGCAGAGTCTTGTTTCCAAACATCGTAGTCTTCTGAGATTCCAGGTGTGTGCACTTGTGACAAGCGGGGTTTATTGTGTGACAATCAGGCTATATACAGTGGAGAAAAGTATAGGAATAATGTTGCATCCCTTCCAGTGTGCCAGATCAGGAGGGTCCTTGTCATTCTATATTGACTCTCGTCAGCATTCACTATATTCTTCCTCATTAGTTCACTGTGCTTCTGTTTACTTAAAGAAAGGCTTCTTCCCAATTTGTGTAGTAGCAGGAGCCCCACAGATCAAACTTGCAACTTCTTCAAGAAGAAAAGCTCTTCTTGGCAAAGAACTGGAGACCACCACTTCCTTCAACCGTGGCACAAGGTTTCATTGCCTCTGTCCCCCTGGAGTCACCCTGGCTTATTTGAAAACCTCCAGTTTTGTCTTACCTCTTCTTGATTCTAGATTTAAACCTCACCATAGAGCTCATTCCCTCCACCTGCTCCTTAGAATTACTTTCTCTGTCTCTCCTCTTATGGCCTTTTTCTTTTCTCTACAACCCACAGAGACAGTCAAGCCTCTGCCATACTCCACCCTGCTTCCAGGACCCAGGCTTGCTAACGATACTGTGTGCTGCCTGTAATGGATTCTGCAGGATTCTGACAAAATAAGTGCTTTGTATGACTGTCCGCCGAGGGAAAGATATGGTCACAAACGGGCTGTTGAGGAGTCCACTTTCAGGGCATGGGGTCTGGAGGACTTTGTTGTCATGTAACTCAGAACTGCTCCACTTCCCTGTTTATCTTCATTCCAGTGATTTCTGGCTCTAAGATAAAGAAAAGTTAATAGGTTGCATATTTCATCAACTGAAAAAATCCAGACTGTATATTTTGAGTCCTGATCAATTACAACTCCTTGCCTAAACGAACCAAGTTAATGGCTTCCTTCTCTTTCAAGTTGTGAAGAAACTGTGACTTCCTTGGTACACCTTTGCAATAGCCAGAAGGCAACCTTGATAAGAACAAGCACCAGCCTAGCCCTCCCTGCTTCATGCTGGGGCTCTGGAGAGTAGTGTGATCTCTGAGGCAGAGGTTGGGGAGGCTGCCTGTGAGGAAATCTTGCAGCCCTGGTTCTGGGCTAGGCTCACATATACCCAGTGTGGGCACAGGCAAAACCAACCTGTTGCCATTCTGGTTCAAGACCCTCACTTTTGAAAGGGCAAAAAAGGAAACTTCGGGATTTGATCTTTACAGGAAACAAAACCAACCGAAATCTTGCCCAGAAAGGTTGGGTTATGGTTGTTGTTGTTTTTTTAACCCACCTTCTTATCCTTCTCTGTTTCCTTCTGTTTCTGTTTTAAAGGCAAGTTATAAAACACAAGCCAAGGAAGCATGGTGTGTAAATAGGCATCAGAGAAAGGCATCTCCTCCTGATTTCCACTGCTACCTGCAAGCATCAGGATACTGACCCACAGCCTTCAGTGTTTCAGCTGTGATAACAACTTTGAAAGCAAATTGGAAAGATGGAAGAAATGGCATGTATTGGGTCCCCAGGATGCAGCCAGTGCTAATGGAACAGTAACCCTCCGGTCCAGCCTGTCACCTGACCCAGCCACCTCTGAATGGAGAAAGCCTGCCCTAGGACAGCCAACCAGGCTGGTTCCTGCTCCTCACCGTACTTTCTAGAAATCTCGCTCCCTTTTCGTGCTGACTTGGCTCTTCTTATGAGAGGGGAGGTCACATCATCACTCCCATCGCATCATTAAAGAGAAATCCCGAGAACAAATGCCCTCAGGGACTTTCCAGAGGGAAGGCATGAAGCAAAGACTGCCTGGGAGACTGAGGAATATCTATAGCAGTGATTCTGAACCTGTGGGTCACAACTCCTTCAGCAAACCTCTGTCTCCAAAAATATTCACATTATGACTCCCAACAGTAGCAAAATTACAAAGTAGCAATGAAAATAATTTTATGGTTGGGGGTCACCACGACATGAGGAGCTGTACTAAAGGGTTGCAGCATTGGGAAGGTTGAGAATCATTGATCTGTAGGAAGCCTGTTTCCAGTTAGCAGGATCCTTAAGGGGGCAGTGTGAATAGCTCTCAGCCTCAGCAAAGTGCACATTGTACAATTATTTCATCACAAGCTGAGAGCCAGCAGCTCAGAGTTTGGCATGAACCAACATCTGAAATACCTTTTCTCTTAATCCCCCTCATCTGAGAATAAACTCTCTCAATGAAAGTCTCAAGAGGAAGTTACAAAGAAATTGTTTTTCCAGTTCCTTTTAACAATCTTTCCTAAAATAAGGGGGTCATTAATCCTGGCATCTTCCATGCAATACTTCAGTCAAATATGTAGTCAAAATGGCCATACCACTTCTTCCAGAATGTTCCTTGGAGTCAGCAAATGAAGAACAGGCACCTGGTATAACAAGTGGGTACCAGAACGCTGGTGTTCCAATTTTCTGGTGCTCTTGACTCTTGGAGTGAATTCACTTTTTAAGCTCTGTCAAGACAGATGTACCCTTGAATGAGGTAGCACAGTCCTACAACAGATTGCTTAAGGAAGATCAAATGCATTTTGCTATTTTGAAAGGCTAGAGCAAATATTTCTGAAACCTTCTCCCAAAGCTCCTTGGAACAAGCATCAGTTACTGTAGCTAGAGTTTTCCTGCCTGGCCCACGGTCAGGATAAATCTCTTTCACCTGCCAGTCCCACAGCCGCTCAGACCCAACCAAGTAAACACAGAGACTTATATTGCG
>CABHPQ010155461.1:0-22048 GCA_902168405.1 Peromyscus aztecus
CATGTAGGGATCAAGTCTTCAATAGTCCATGATGTGTCCATGACCTAACATATGTCGTAACACTGTGTATCCTAAAGTCATTGAAACCATTAATCTCTGAAGAGTCTGAGTTCAGGGTAAACTATCCCCAGAGTGGGCTACTGGGGTGGGGGACCCTCCTCTGCTGTGATAGGGCTGGTCTGAGGGAAGAGCTAGGGTGGCACTCCTGGGTAGAACAAGGAAACACTAGGGCTTCTTCTCCCAGACAGACCCTAGGATTTTGTGTGCACAGCATGCATTATCAGTTCCATAATGAATTATTGAAAACAGCAAGGACCAGGCTGGCAAGATGGCTCAGAGGGTAAAGGTGTTTACCACCAAGCTTACAGCCTAAAGTTTGATCTGTAGGACTCACATGGTGTAAGTAAAGAACTGACTCCCACAAGTTATTTTCTGACCCGAATTATACTTGTGAGTCACAGCATGTGCCCCCCATACGTATATTCTTACATATACATTATATATATATACATGGTGGTACTTTATATATATATATATTAAAATAAAAATAAACAAGCAAACAAAACCCACCAATGACTACAAAAGCACCTATACACAAGTATTCACAGTTGCATGGATCCCGTAGCCACATGGCCATCCATAAACAGCTGGACAGCAAGATGAGGCGTGTCAGGACAATTCCACTTGTGAAGGAGGGGGATGCTGTCACATGTCCCAATATGGGTAAACCTTGAGGACACTGCTCAGTAAAATGCGCCAGTCATGAAAGGTGAGACCCTACAAACTCCCATTCACATGAAGTACCGCTGTGATGGTTCTGTTTGGTTGGAACCTCCAGCTGGCTCCTGCAAGGTCTGAGAAGCTCCATCTCTCTCTCTCCAAGGCCCGCCCTCTCAGAGAATCTCCAACAAAGAAAAGGCACCAAAAAAGTCTAGTTCTGAATTCTTGGCAGCTGCAGCAGCTCCTCCCCTGAAGCTGCAAGTAGCCCAAGTCCCCACCTAAAGCATTCAGTTTTTGACCACACTCGAGCACAAACCCAGCGTGTGGCGGACATGTCATCACCCCTCGCCTACAGGCTATATAACCTCCCTGCTTTGGTTCGGGTGCGTGACTTCTCCAGTTTTGATCTCTGGGACTGGAGAACTCATCCAGGAGTTACTTTGCTCAAATATACCTGGTCTTTTACTTTTTCAATTCGGCTTGATCTGGCTTACTGAGTCCGTAGAGAAACCTATTATTGGGCTACAGAAAACCTATTAGGCTCATCTTTATACTTCAACTTGACTGGATTGAGGACCACTAAGGAAACACATCTCTGGGTGTGTGTATGTGTGTGTGTGTGTGATGGTGTTTCCAGAAATGCCTAGCTGAAGAGGAAAGACTGACTCTGAATATGGCAGTTCATGAGTGCCCTGGGGTTCAGGGAGGGATAAGAGGAGAAGGGGAGCTGAGTCACAGCCTGCGCCTCTCTGCTTCCTGACTGGACACACAGTGTTACCAGCTTCCTCATGTTCCTGCCACCGTGGAACACATGGACCATGGTGGACCACATCCCTTTGACAGTAAGCCCAAATAAACCATATCCTTCTTGAGTTGCTTCTTGTCAGACGCCCTGGTCACGGCAGTGAGGGACGCAACTAACACCACACACACAGGCAAATCCATAGAGTTGAGATGGACGGGTGGGTGCTCAGAGCCTGGGAGAGTTGAAGGGTAAAGATTCTGATGAGCTTGTGGAAAGTTCCCAAAATTAACTGTTTTCTACATGAAGGCCATCGACACATATGTATACGACATTTATTTTCTTTCAGTGCTGGGCTTTGAACCCAGGCCTCTAGGCTTGCTAAGCACGTACTCTGACCTTGAGCCACATCATCCCAGCCTCAAGCATGCACTTTAAACAAGACAACTAATGGTTTGTGAATTACCACACAGTCACTGTTCTGGTGTAGTTGGTACAGGCATGTAATGATCTCAGTTTCCTGAGAGGCTGTGCCAGGGAGATTGCTTGAGCCCGGGAGCTTACATACTGAGAACTGTCTCAAAATCAATTGTCATTAAAATCATTAAAAAAAAAAAAAAGAATTACAGGATGGCTCATCAGATAGAAACACTTGCTGCCAAGACTGATCGCTGAGTTTGACCCCTGGAACCCACATTGAAAGGAAAACCAACTACAGAAAGTTCCTAGCTGCTCTCTGTTTGTGTAAATGCCTGGGACAACACTCATATATATATATACACACAAAACAATATTAATAACAAATACATATTTTTATTTTATTTTTTTAGTTTTTTTGAGACAAGGGTCTCCCTGTTATGTAGTTTGGCTGTCCTAGAATTCCCTCTGTAGACCAGGCTAGCCTCAAACTCACAGAGATCCACCTGCCTCTGCCTCCTGAGTGCTGGGATTAAAGGTGTGCACTACCACCACCTAGCTCACACAACACTTTTTTTTCTCTTTTTTTTTGTTTTCCAAGACAGGGTTTCTCTGTGTAACAGTCCTGGTATCCTGGGACTCACTTTGTAGACCAGGCTGGCCTTGAACTCACAGAGATCTACCTACCTCTGCCTCCTGAGTGCTGGGATTAAAGGCATGCACTACCACACTCAGCTAATAATAAATAAATAAATTTTTAAAAAGAGCTTCTGATGCCCTCACATGGCTCCACCGCTCTCCAGCCCTTCAAATGGCCCCATCCCACCCATGACAGCCAGGGCAGGTGGGCCCAGGATGTGTGCACAGATGGGCAGGACTGCAGAAAGCCTGTGGTCAACAGACAGGATGCTGTGCATGAACAGCCCAGCCCCTCTGTCTGACTGAGTTCAGTCACTGTTTTCCTCTACACCAGTGGTTCTCAACCTTCCTAATGCTGCGATGCTTTAGCACAGTTCCTTGTTGCTGTTTCATAACTGTAATTTTGCTACTATTTATGAACCATAATGTAAATAACTGATTCGAGACCCCCTAATGGGGTTGCAACACACAGATTGAGAACCACTGCTCTAGGTCAGAGCAGAAGGCCCAGGAACGGCTCTTTTTGATGGTGTTATTGGACCTATTTGCAATCTCAGCAATAGGCTGGGCAGTAACCCTGGAGCTTCTGGCAGCGCTGAGAGCTGTGAGCAGGTGGGCAGCAGAGAGCTGTGGGAAGGGCTGCCCAGAGCTGTAAGCCGGTGGAGAGAGCCACAGAGTTGCTATGGCTGCTGCTTCAGCTGCCTGGAGAGCTGTTTACACTACTGGCTCGGGGCAGCTAGCATTACTTTGTGTCTCGTGATTTCTCTGTAAGTTGAGCAGAAGAACCCTCAGCCATCTGGAAATAATCTCCCCGCCTCGTTCCCTTTCCCTCCCTCTATTGCTCCCCAGCCCTACTTATTTGACCAGCACAGATATTGTTAGATGCTCCATCTGCGGTTGATGACCCCTCATGGCGTCCTGATGCCAAGAACCATTGTCTGGTACACCTGCCCGGGGTGACCTCCCACAGACCAGTGTGGCTGCGCTTGTGAGCCCTGTGTAATAGCCTGGCCTGGTATCACCAGTCCTGGACTATGTCTCAAATAATGCCTGCAGAGCACCAAAGACAGAAACTACCAGGGAGAGGCCACAGGGTAGCCACATCCTAGTTTCTTTAAGGTAGTAGAGGCCCAGGCAAATGGGAAAACAGCCTTGGTTAGGGATTGGAGGGATCAAGACTGCCCAGGGGCCAGCCACTCCCTCAGCAGACCTCAGTTGAGAGTGGATATCAGCTCAGCTCCTCCTCATCTCTACTGTTCACTGACAGTAGCGGCTGTACCTCCAAAAGGCTATTTGCCGGGCTGGGTGGTGGTCGTGGCGCATGCCTTCAATCCCAGCACTCGGGAGGCAGAGGCAGGCAGATCTCTGTGAGTTCAAGGCCAACCTGGGCTACAGAGTGTTGTTCCAGAAAAGGTGCAAAGCTACACAGAGAAACCCTGTCTCGAAAAACAAAACAAAACAAAACAACAACAACAACAACAAAAAAAAACAAGGCTATTTGCCTGGGGAACTAGAGACTCATTGTTCCAATTTGACTCTTGTTCGGTCAACTTTGCCCACCTGTCTACAACAAAACCCCTGCCCAAATCCACCATTCCATTGTCCCCAGGAGTCTTGGATTCAGAACTGGGGACTGTTGCAGGGTAAAAGTACAGCTACTCATTTCAGGACCCCAGAAGATGTCACTGATTTTGTCCCAGACAGGAAAAGGATGTTCATGGAGTCTCCACCGTACCTGAGTGTCAAAGCCGTGTGACACTGAGGAAGCCACCTCAACAATTTGAGCCTCTACTGTGTATTTTCATGTGTCAGGAAGGGCTGGGTTGGACAATGTGGGTAAACTGGGCCCCGAATTCCACCTCTGGAAGGAAGTACAACTGGGTGAGTCAAATTCAAGTTTCTCAAAGTCAAAGAGCCCCAGGACCAGGTCAAAGGGCAGGTTCTAGGCAGGGAGGAGTGGGCCCAGCTGCCCCTGGGCTGCAGGAGTGCTTTCCAGTTAGTATGTGAATTCCCCAGTGCTCCAGGACCTGGCCACACCTGCCAGTTTTCTAATAATGAGGAAATGATGGTGTGAGTGTGTGTGTGTGTGTGTGTGTGTGTGTGTGTGTGTGTGTATGTGTGTGTGTGTGTGTGTGTGTGTGTGTGTGTGTGTGTGTAAAACCCAGTAACGCATTCACACACAACAGACTGAACTCCAAAAGGAATATGGGGGTACTCACTCTCTATGTCCTGTCCATCTCTGTCTTTAACAGAACAAAACATGTAGCCGGGCGGTGGTGGCACACGCCTTTAATCCCGGCACTCAGGAGGCAGAGGCAGGTGGATCTCCAAGGCTGAGGCCAGTCTGGTCTACAGAGCAGGTTCCAGGACAGGTAGGGCTACACAGAGAAGAAGCAAACAAAACATATGCATTTGTTTATTTGTATATGGTACACACACACACACACACACACACACACACACACACACACACCAGTGAGCAAGTGTGGAGGCCAGAGACAATCTGAGAGAGTTGGCTCTTAGATTGGGGATCGAACTCCAATCTTCAGGCTTGGCAGCAAGCACCTTTACTTGATAAACCATCTCACTGGTAGCAAACCCCTTCAGGGAGGTAATCCCAAGTCATGTGGGTATCATGGCACCCGGACCCTAATAAGTGCAGGTGAATTCAAGCATCTTCATCCTTTACAGGAAGGAGACAGCAGAGAACAAACATGGAAGCCTTACCCTATGGAGCTGACATGGGCAGCACATTTGGGAATCCTGGCTGGAAGCAGAGCTGACACCAGGAAGGCCAAGGGAGCCAGGCTGAGGGGCTGCCCGTGGAAAAGGCCTGCAGGAAAAGGAATTTTATCAAGTGGTTGACTGAGTTTTTCTGTAAAGCAAAAGTTACATGACCAGAAGCCAAGCCTACTGAACTGGGAAGTGGACGTCAGCATCTGAGAACTGTGGGCTTGCTTTCCTCATGGAAATGTTGAACAAGCATGAGCAGGGAGAGCAGCTAACATCACTCTTTGCAATGACTGTCACGCCCCCACTGACCTTACTTCATGGACTTTCACCCACTTTTTTCCCCCTCACAGGAACTAGGCGAGTTCTCTATCCCCGAGCCACGCCCCCAGGCCTCTCTTACCCACTTTGGCCCTTACTCGGTTATTGAGTGAAACAAAATACCACCGACCAAATCAAGCAGCTTAGGAGCTTGACCAAACAATAGCACCTGTGGATCAAGACGCTGCCACTTTTAGACCCCAGGGCTCCAGACAGATCCCGAGGCTGGTGTGTTGTAGGGAGGGGGTTCCCAGTGCTTCTGAGGGCCCAGTGGGAGAGGCTTGCTCTCAAGCTCCTGCACGACTTAGGCCCTTGCCGGCTGGTGACCAGGTGCCTCACTCAAATGCTTGCCCAAATGGCCTCTCCAAAGAGCCAAACCTTTTAGCCAACCAGTGAGAGTACAGGCACTGGGCCACCCAAGTGAGATGGGAGGTACAGCCTTCCATAGCTGTGTCTTGGAAGGGAATCTGTTATCTTTGTTCACTGGAAGCAAGTCACTAAGTGAGGGCCTACATGGAGGAGAATACTTACCAGGACAAAGACTCACAAGGAGCAATTCTAGAAACTGCATACATGTGTAGCCTAGAGTAAAAGTCAGCTTGTGGACACAGGCCTGCGAGGCAATGTTTGGCACAGCCTTGCTGTAAGACAGAGGCCTCTGAATACCCCTTAGCCCACCTTGATTTTGCCCATCTACATAGTGCCAACGGTGTCCTGTGTTCAGAAGGCCCTGCCTGGACCTTAGAGAAACCCATGTCCCCAGAGTAGCCTCTACCCATGGGAATGGGTGCGGCTAAGCCCTTGGCCTCTGTCTTTGCATTCTGTGTGGTTTGTGAGCTGCAGATGTCAGGGCCATGGCAAACTTCCATATAACCCTCCAGAGGTCTCACCCCCTGACCATCACTGTCCACACTGGATCAGGACAGTCTGCTCACCCGAGGAAAAGGTGGAGGTGAAGGTTGAGATTCCTGAGGCATCGAGGTACTTTGGGGTCCCATTCTAGCATGTGTGCCCCTCACTCTTAAGAGCCAGGTGCCATAACATGAGCATGCTCAGTCTTGGGGAGGGTGTGAGGCCTCCTGATCGTGACCACACAAGTGAGTAGGAAACAGGTCCCCTAGCCACAGATGGGTCTTCAGGTGTCTTCAGGTCTTCAGGTGCCCCCTCTAGACTAGCTGCTGCCTCAGAGATGCCAAGCCAGAACCCCAGTCAAACCCCCTTCAGATCCTGCCTCAGGGGAAAATCACGAGGTAACTTTTTTTTTTGAGATAATGGCAAGGCGTTTATTTCCCCTTGGCCAAGTCCTTACTCCAGCTGTCAAGAGCACCCCCAAACCAACTGCCTGCACCCTACCCCAGCGCTTCTCTTGGGAAACAAGACCCACCAGCTCTGACGGTGTGTACTGCTCAGTGTTCTCTCACTGAAGCAAACTATTTACATAGTGGAGAGATTGGCTCGGGCTCAAGCCGCAGAACCTGTGGTCTGTGGGGCCTGCGGTGAGACGGCGCACAGTAGGGGCATGTGGTGGAGCCACTCACTTCCTAACATCCAGGAAGGAAAAGGAAAGGAAGAGACAGGGTCTCCAAGTTGCTTCAAGGAGTTGCCCAGGGTGACCTGACTGTCTCTAACTGGGCCTCTCCTCCTAAAGATTCCAGCACCTCACAACAGCACCAGACTGTGACAAAGTGACAATTTAAGGACAGGCTGATGCCCATCAACAAGACAGATATACAGTGGTTCAGTCATCCCACTGGTTCCCATACAGTGGTGAACATAAGCCAACAAGAACCATCTAGTTCTCTTCCACATGGAGAGATCCTGAAAACTCAGGATGAAACGTAGGGAAGCAGGTCCCCAGTGGGCCGCTCTACCGTGCCCATGGACACCCAGAACACGAGTGGAGTCCAAAACACCCGAACACCAAAGCCGAGGAGCCAGCATCACTGGGGGATACTGAGGTACAAGGGTGGGGCTGAGGGCCCAGAGCCTCTGCTGTATTGGCCATCTTTATAAAGAACAGAAGCAATACAAGGATAAGGCTCCCAGTGAGTCCTGGGAGCATGGGGCAGAGCATTTCCTTAGATTGTGCAAAACTCTGGGTTAATTCCCAGAACCAAAAAACAAAACAAAACAGGGGGCGGGCATTGTGGGGAAATCTGCTTTAGACTCTGGTTAAGGAGCCTTCCTTTGGGAGTGCTCTGTCCTATTCTTTGACGTCTCGAACCCCACAGCCCTGCGTGTTCTCCATTTCCTTCCGCCAGGCTGAACAGATTCTGCATTGACCCCTTTACCAAGTGCAGTGCGAACAGCTGGGCTGAGACCCCTGTCTCCCCACCAGAAACACTCTCAGGGCCTTTGACCACAATGCAGGCCAGAGGACAAGGGTCTGAAGCCCACACCACACCCAGAGCCATGGCTCAGCCCCCAGCTGCCTGAGGCTTTCCTGGCTTTTGCAGTTCTCCAAGGCCATCGGTTACAGCAGCTCCCCAAGTAGGTCACATCGATTACTCTCCCTTCAGGGTGATAATGACCATCATTAGTCCTGGGGATGCAGGCTGGCATCTAATGTTCTGCTTCTCTGAACTGCTTGTACACTGGATAGGTCTCTACCTGCAAGCCTCCAGGAGGCCAGGCTCAGTTATTTGTGCTCTCATTTTAGAGAGGTAACTGAGATGCAGCTAAAAGGTGAACCTCACACTTGTCCCACGATCATGCTGGACTTTAGCCAAATACCTCACACTGCCCTGGACACTGTCCTGAGAGCGTGAGGTGGCCTTTGGGTAGGGAAGAACTCTGCTTATCACATCATGTGCATGGGTATTGCCATCTCTGCCCAAACTCCAGTGTTGGAAGTACTCACTGTCAGGCTCCTCCATGGAATGCCACTTCCCTGTCTGTGGGGCCTTGGGGAGGCTGCCAGGCCCAGGCATAGCCTCCTCTGCTGCCGCAAGCAGCAGCCAGTGTATGCGGTCTAGTGGGGGTATTTTCCAAAAAGCACACAAGAAGGTGTAAATCCAAAATGGAAGCAAGAAAACAAAACAGAGACGTCAAGGTGTCACAGAGGACCCCAAGATAAGCGCAAGGCGGAAGGGAGTGACGGTTTCTTGGAGTAAAAGCTGCAGGGAGAGCTCAGACCTGGGTACAATGTGTGGGGACGAGCAAACACATTCCCATTGTATTCCCCGAGCTTTCCGGGCTGTGAGTGGGGGGGTCTGTTCAGTGAGAAGCAGAGCATAAGCACAGTAACAAGGTCTGGAGGACCCAGTGGGCCTCAGCTCACGGGCACTGGGAGTGGGAGATGCCAGAGAGCCAGGGCCCCCACTCCCAGGGCCTACCAAACCATATCTCTCTGCTGGCACACTCACTTTAGAACCAGACCAACTTCCAAGAGCCCATGATTGGCTTCTAACAGATAGGAACCTGAAACCCAGAAGACAGACAAGGATGCCCCATTACTGGTTAGGGCACTGGAAGGACATGTGGTCTAACGAAAAGCTTGGGTACCACTGTGGCCCAGATTTCCTACCTAGAACTGGTCCACACACTGGCCCTCATGGTGCCACTACTGCCCAGAAAAGACCCTTGCCAGAGCCTGAGACTCCACCTCCAAGGAGCGAGAGAATGGGTCCCATGACAAGCATCAGCTTCAAGATACTAAACAGCTTAACAGAGGCCTGGCAACACCAGCCTGACATCTGCAGAGAAATAATCCAGGAATCCGGACAGAAGCTCCTCACCACAGCTACAACAGCGGTTTTCATCAGACCCGGAGAGAGAAGTGGTCCCACTATCCCCTGTGGGATACAGGACTGGACAGACCTTGAGAAGGATGCAGAGGAGAAAGCTCCCACCAAGGATGTTGTCTAAAGGGCAGATGAGGGGTGACTTGCAGGGACTGTGCAGAATCAGTGGCAACAGCAGCTGAATTCAGACTGGCGGGGATCAGCTACCTAAAACAAACAAGCTTTCTCGGGGGTAGTGGGAATGTTCTGGAAATAGATCATGGTGGTGGTGGTGGGAATTTTTCTCGACCTCAGTTTCTGTACCAGGGGAATGGAGCCAGTGATTTTCCCAGGCTGGGGAGGAAACAAACATTCAGAAAGTACCAGGCTGGGTCACGGGGCAGACAGAGGTCTCACTGGGCCGTTCTCTGGGGACTATTGGTCTGCAGCATCTGAAAATAAGGCCGGAGCACTGAATGGCAACTCCTGCCAGCCCAGACAGGTTTTAAAAATAGGATAGGGAAAAATCAACTTCCTTGTGTTCACACTCGACCTCAGGGGCGTTGGTAGGGAAATAGCCAAAGCCAGGTGGGTGGCTGAGGCTTGAGGATGTTTGTGCTGGCATCATGCGGTGGCTGCACCGAGCTGCTCTGGTCTCCACTCCCTGCCCAGCAGGGCAGCTGAGGACCCAGGCTAGAACTGCCTCAATTTGCCTTCCATGCTCAGCTCAGCTGAGCTCCAAGGACAATTTAGCAACCAGAACTTCAATTAACACTGCATCCTTGGGATGCAGCTTGAGAGAAAGGCTGGGGCAGAGGAGGACAAGGAGGCTGGCAAGTTGGCACTGGGTGAAGCCCTCTGGCTACATGACAGGGGACTTAAAGGACCCAGATCCAGGGAGGGAGGGGGCAGGCTGCCACTCATGACGCCTGTGTGCCCACTCCCTAAAGGGCTCTGGCCTCTTGCAGGAAACAACTCCAACTGTTACCATCCCAAGGGGAGTTTCATCCCTCACTGAACCTCCTTCAAGTACTTCCTGTATGTTCCTGGCTGTCCCTAAAGGCCATCGCCACCTGCCAGAATGGTCCCTAGGCAGAGGACTGGTGTCAGAGAAGCGGTCATTTCTGGACCATACTGCTGATACCACCGGGCTGTTCCAGGCCTGGCTCTGCCAGGCACAGTTTTCAGGGTGGAAACCAGCGTCTAACTTAGAAAATGACAGAGCTATAATTCTGCCAAGGTCCTAAGGACACCTGCCATCTTGTCTTGGGGTTTAATTTCCCAGTGCCCAGTTTCTAGACAGAGTCTGAGGGGCTGAGGAGCTGGGATACTTGCTCAGGGTCTAAGAGGTAGGAAGCATTTGTTTTGGGTGTCTGGGGTTTGTTGGAAGTTTCCATAAGCATCCTGGAGAATTGTTATACTCACCTCTCCCAGCCTCAGTTTCCCAGCTTTAATATGAGCCAGGAAGAGCACTCAGTGGGACTGCTGTGGAGGATAATGGATGTAGGCCGCCTAGTGAAGGATTATTTTTATTTCCCCTGCCTCCCTTCTCCCTGCTACCTGCTCTGTGTTTGTTTGGTTGGAAGGTGGGCCTCGGGGCTCTTGGGCAGCATGTTGGACTTGTGTCTGAGAGGATGGAAGCCAGCCCCACGCAGCAGGTCTGCTCCAAGTTCATTCTGTATACTGGGAAAAACCACAGTGAAGTGGGGAGCGCTTGCTTTGTTCTGGACGTCTCTCATGACCATGTGGGAGAGAAAGCCCCGGAAGCAGAAGGCCTGGGTTTGACTCTGACAGTGCAGGGAGGCTGTGTCCCAGGCCTCCTTCAAGGTGGCTCAGGAAATGCTGTGATCTCCATTTCAACCCCTGACCTCATGTCTTTTCTCTATGAGACATCACAGGTCACCCTGGGTCCGTGTTAGCCTGGCTGCATCAGCAAGGACCAAAAAGAGCCTGGAGAAGCTATGTGAACCTGTCTGTGCGAGCCAGGGTAGGAATGTGGAGGGCAGGCAGAGCACCCCAGCTGAGGCCCACACTCTGGGATTTTACTTTTTTCCCCTTTCTTTCCTGCATCCTTCCTTCCCTTCCCCTTCCTTCTTTCCTTCTTTCTTTCCTTCTTTCCTTCCTTCCTTCCTTCCTTCCTTCCTTCCTTCCTTCCTTCCTTCCTTCCTTCCTTCCTTCCTTCCTTCCTTTCTTTCTTTCTTTCTTGACAAAGTCTCACCATATGTAACCTTAGGATGATCCTGAATGAACTAAGTACCTCAGATGATACTTGAACTTGTGAACTTCCTGCCTCAGCCTCCTGAATTCTGGGATTACAGATCTGTGACACCATGCCTGACTCTGAGGCCCAAAGTCCAAGTGATCAGCCCCCTCTCTGGGTGCACCCTTGTGGAGTAGATTGTAGGAATGAGATAGGGCTGTTTGCATCCATCCATGGGGACTCCTCTCTTTCAATTTTGGCACCTGGATCCCCAACCTGGAGACTGGCTGAAGACAAAGACAAGGAATGCAGAGCCCTGGCCCAGGAGGCTCTTCTGTGGCCCCCAGAGACACAGTGAGCCTCAGTAGAGCTGCCTTTTCTGGGTGTCTCAAGAGCCTGTGCTGCCTGGCTAGCACCTGACTTGTACTAATGACGTAATTTCTGACGGTGTCACAGAAGGTTTTGTGTCCAGGCTCAGATCAGAGCTAAACCCAGCCTTGCATATGTTTGGTGACCTTTGGTGTCCTTGGGGACACGCTGTGCTGAGGGCAGGCTGGAGGGAGGATTACACAGCTCATATGCCATTGCCAAATACATCTCGGAGAAGGGAAAAAGCAAACACTCAGAGCAGTCTGCCCCTCCCTGGGCTCTGGTAAAGAAGCTGCTCCTAAAATAGCTTCCTTACAGGGCCTGGTGGAAATATCCAAGGGATGAGGAGACACATTTCCCTGTCCCCTGTGGAGAAAGAATACCTCACCCCCTCCCCCAGGCCTCTGTGGGCCCTCAGGGAAGTGGCTGGTCTGGCCTTCTGGGAACTGAGAGGGTCTTGTGCATGAGGAAAGTACAATTAATATGACATGCCATCAGGAAAAATAAAAAGTGGCCGCCTACATCACTGGCTCTGGCTGCCTGGATATGGGATGCAAGAACCCAGATTCCTGAGCTTGCCCCAGGATGGGGGAGGGGATGGAAGCAAGGTGTATCCCCCTCAAGAGTGCAGAAGCCAGGTGCCACAGAAGGACAGGTTAGAAGTGATGCCAGGGGTCTGGAGGGCATCGATGATGTTCTTTCTAGCACCCCCATTTCTTAGGGACCACAATTCCCCTGAGACAGGATGGAAAGACATGGAAAATCTCGGGGACATGGGAAGGGAAGGAGTCCTTTCCCTGGGGATCTGCAAGGATTTGAGCACAATTAACAACTGCTGAAAGCCCTTCTAGCTCACCAGCTGTAATGGTGCAGCTGAGTGGAAATCTCAGGAAGAGGGCACATACTAATGCCCTTAAGTGTCCCTAGATGCTTCTGGTTTCCCAGATTATAATTCCTTCCAAAACGTCTCCAGAGTCACCCAGTAAATTCACCCATCAAAATAGAGAGAAAATGGAGGAGGGTCCTTAGCAAGCTTCTGTTGTCAAGAGAAGCAGCTCTTGCCTCAAAGGAAGAAATGAAAAAGGCATAGTTTATTTTGAGAAAAATTGTAATTCCCATGGCCGTGGCCCCCAATACTATGTTCTAATAAGGAAATAGCCTCTTGTAGTTTCTGTAGTAACAGAACAAAGAAAGTTGTAAATCAAGGCTTTTAAAAAATATATTAGTGGGAGATGAGTGAGTCTGTGTCCCAACTCCTTGTCAACACAACACACAACACCTTTTGTTGCTGTTTTTTTGAGACAGGGCTTCTCTGTGTAGCTCTGGCTGTCCTGGAACTTACTCTATAGACCAGGCTGGCCCCCAGACTCACAGAGATCCACCTGCCTCTGCCTCCTGAGTGCTGGGATTAAAGGTGTGCACCACCACCACCTAGCGCACACAACACTTTTTTTTTTTTTTTTTTTTTTTGGTTTTTTTTAAAAAAGCTTTCTCTGTGTAACAGTCCTGGTATCCTGGAACTCACTTTGTAGACCAGGCTGGCCTTGAACTCACAGAGATCTACCTGCCTCTGCCTCCTGAGTGCTAGGATTAAAGGTATTCAACACCACTGCCCAGCCACACAACACTTTTTAAGACTAACTTTTCCTTTTTTGGGGGTTCATTCCCCAAATCTCAGATTATTAAATATCACAAATATAAAACATATTACAAACTTAAAAGTCCCACAGTCTTTACCAATTCAAATACTTCAAAAGTTCAGTCTCAGCTGGGTGGTAGTGGTACATGCCTTTAATCCCAGCACTCAGGAGGCAGAGCCAGGCGGATCTCTGTGAGTTCGAGGCCAGCCTGGTCTACAGAGTGAGATCCAGGACAGGCTCCAAAGCTATACAGAGAAACCCTGTCTCAAAAGAAAAAAAAATTCAAAGTCTCTCAACTGTGGGTTCCTATAAAATAAAAAATAAGCTAAATACATTCTTACTTCAAGAGGGAGGAACCAGGGCACAGTCACAGTCTGAACAAAGCAAAACTGAACTCCAATGGTGTAAATAATTCAGTGGTCAATATCTGGGATTCACTCACAATCTTCTGGGTCACTTCTCCGGCGCCGCCCTCTGCAGCATGCACAGCTTGTCTTCTAAGCTTGGGCAGACTCCACTCACCACTGCTGCTGTTCTTGGTGGTCATCCCATGGCACTGGCATCTCCGTAATGCTAGCATCTTCACTGCAACTGGACTACACTTTCACCAAGAGCCTCTTCTGGGCTCTTTTCATGGTGCCAAGCCTCAACTTCTCTCCATGACTCTGTCAATCCTGGGGCTTCAACTGCCACTGAGGCTGCACCTTCACCATGGCCCCTCCAGGCCATAGTGCCGAGCCTCAGCTGCTCTCCATGACCCCTTCATGCCTTCAAAACCACCTGGGGTGACTCTTACACTACCAAGTTCGGCTGCCAGCACAAGCTACAACCTCGGTCACCTCTGGAACACAGCTTCAACATGTTGACTCTCAGGAAACACTTCCCAGAAGACTCCACCTCAACCATGCTGGTCTCGATCACAGCTGATTCTTCAGCCCCTGCTGACCAGCATCCATCGTCCCAGCAAAGCAAAGGTTTTGCTTTAGTGGTTCTGGTCCCTTGTCAATCAGAGCTGATTCTTCAGCTCCAGCTGACCAGACGCCACAGATTCTTCACACAAAAGGCCCCGAAAAGTCTTTGAGTCCCTCTGAAACTTCACAAGCCAGGCCTCCAGCCTCTGCACTACTATCAACATTCTTATCTTCCAACTTCCTACAGAACATCCCACTGAGCTCTCAACACGCAAAGACTTTTCTAGAAAGTCCTTCCACAATCCTCCCAAAACAACATGGTCAGGTCTGTTACAGCAATACCCCACTCCTGGTACCAACTTGCTAGGGTTACTATTGCCGTGATAAAACACCATGACCAAAGTAAACTTGGGGAGGAAAGGGTTTATTTGGTTTACACTCCTATATCACTGTTCATCATCAAAGGAAGTCAGGACAGGAACTGAAACAGAGCAGGAGCCTGGAGGCAGGAGTGATGCAGAGGCCATGGAGGAGCTTGTGCCCATGGCTTGCTCAGCCTGCTTTCTTACAAAACTCAGGACCGCCATCCCACGGATGATCCCACAATGGGGTCATCAATCACTAAGAAATCTTTTTTTTTCATTTTTTTTTATTAAGAAATTTTCTATTCACTTTACATACCAACCACTGATCCCCCCTCTTCCCTCTTCCCACCCTCCACCCTTTCCCCCCAACCTACCCCCCATCCCCACATTTTCCAAATCAAGGTCTCCCATGGGGAGTCAGCAGAGCCTGGCACACTCAGCTGAGGCAGGTCCAAGCCCCTCCCCCCTGCACCAAGGCTGTGCAAGGTGTTACACCCTGGGCACTGGGCTCCAAAAAGCCCTCCCATGCACCAGGAACAGATCCTGATCCCCCTGCCTGGGGACCCCCAAACAGTTCGAGCTAAACAACTGTCTCCCATGACCAGTCTAGTCCTATGGGGGCTCCATAGCTATTAGTCCACAGTTCATGGGTTCCCACTAGTGTGGCTGGTCATCTCTACACGTTTTCCCGTCATGCTCTCATCATCCCCTGCCCACAGAATCCCTCCTCTCTCATCAGTTGGATTCCTGGAGCTCAGCCTGGTGCCTGGCCGTGGATCTCTGCATCTGCTTCCATCAGTCACTGGATGAAGGCTCTATGATGACAGTTAGGGTATTCACTAGACTGGTCACCAGAGTAGACCAACCCAGGCACTCTCTTGACCATTGTCAGTAGTCCAAGATGGGGTCATCCTTGTGGATTCCTGAGAGCTTCCCCAGCACCCTGCCTCTTCCCACTCTCATGATGTCTTCATTTATCATGGTATCTCTTTCCTTGCTCTCCCACTCTGTCCCTATTCCAGCTCAACCCTCCCATTTCCTTATGTTCTCATCCCCCATTCTTTACCCTCCATTACCCACCCCCCATCCCAGTTTGCTCATGTAGATCTCATCTATTTCTCCTTTGCTGGGCTCTCTATGTGTCTCTCTTAGGGTCCCCCTTGTTAGCTAGCTTCTCTGGAGCTGTGGGTTGTAGTCTGATTATCTTTTTACAGCCCAATCTTATGGAGGCATTTTCTCAACTGGGGTTCCCTCCTCTCCTCTAGTCTGTGGCAAGTTGGCATAAAATTTGCCAGCACAGTTGGGTTATAGCAAGATGGGGGGAATCTCACCTATATCCTCCAATTTTACCTGATCACAATCTTGGCCTTTCCAGTAGTAAAGAGGATTTTGTTAAGTTAATATATTTCAAAGGTTCTCATCTGAATGCTAGGTCTGATGCAGAGGTGGGCAAGGAATGGCTTTTTTGGGGGTTATCAATAACTTAAAACAAATTGTACTTAGGATATCAGATCAGCAATGTTCCAACCTCCCCATAGTCTTTGAAGTTTTTAATCAGTCATCAGCCTCTGCAGAGACTTCTTTCCAGGAATTTTCATTTACACTTCTGAGATCTGCCCTGAGAGCCACCAAAATGTTATCTACAGCTAATGCTAAGACGTTAACTGCAGCTCTCCCTTGAGGAGCCCAGACTCACACTTGGGTCTTCCTTTCTCCTTACCTCCCCAAAGGAAGACATCTACTCCTGGGTGTTGTCCTACTTTTGTATTGCCATGGCAAGACACTACAACCAAGGTGACTTCTAGAAGAGTTTATTTGTGTCTTAGAGTTTCAGAGGGTAGAGTCCATGACCATCATGGTGTTAATATGTTTGTAGCTGGGTATGGTGGCATGAGCCTTTAATCCCAGCACTCAGGAGGCAGAAGTGGCAGATCTCTGAGTTGGAGGCTAGTCTGGGATACAGAGAATGTTCTAGGACAGCCAGGGCTATACAGAGAAACTCTATTTCTAGAGTAATTAATTAATTAATTAATTAAGGGCCATAAAGAAAGAGACACTATTTTAACTGAAGTGCCTGGACAAGGTAAAGTTTACTCTTGATTAAGACGGTGGGCTGGGGTTGGGGATTTAGCTCAGTGGTAGAGCGCTTGCCTAGCAAGCGCAAGGCCCTGGGTTCATTCCTCAGCCCTGGAAAAAAAAAAGTTGGTGGGCTTGGAAGAGAAAATACACCCAGACAGGAAATGCATTTGGTTTTTATTCTCAATCAGGGGGAGGCTGTGCCTCATCCCCATTGGCTAGGGTCCAGCCTCACAGTCTTATTCGATTGGCTAGTCTGAAAAGAATTGGCACACAGGAAATGAAGGAGGAAGGGGAAAGAGATCACTGCTCTAAGGAGCAGAGGGCCACAGCTCCAGGCCGTCGTATTCCTAGAACAGAGCAGTGGGCCTTTGTGCAAACAAAGGATGGAAGATTTGCATTAAAAGTGGGGAAGATAAAAAGATCTTAATTCCTTGTCGTAAACGCAAATTTTATAATATTTGATAGAAAAGACTCATATTTGATTATTTCTTACAATGGTGATAAAGATCACTTTTCTCCCCCAGTAGTGTGCATAGACACCAGCTTGATGTCTCCATGTTTGATGACATAAGTAAGTGGAGTCTCCAGCAGCAGGGTCTGTTTTAGAAAAGCTTCCATGTGCTGCTGAGTAGAATGTGTATTTTTGGTGTTTGGGTGAAATATTCTGTAGATATCTGTTAAGTCCATTTGATGTATAATGTCAATTAATTCGGGATGCTTCTCTGTTTATTTTTTGGCCAAATGACCTGTCTATTGAAGAAAGTGGGGTACTGAAATCACCTTCTATTAATGCAGTGATATTAATCTGTGTCTCTAAATCCAGTAATAGATTTTTTTTTTATAAAGTTGGGTGTCCCAGAGTTTGATACATATGTGTTTAGGATAGTGTCAGAACATGGTCAAAAGAATGACACATGGTGAACATGCCTTTGGGGGAACTCTGAGAGAGGCTCCAGGAAAAAGACAGAGGGTCTTTTACCTCAAATGCACTTTGTTCCCAGGTTTGTTCTTGACATGATTTTGTGCCTCCTGTGACAAGCATTTGCATTTACATTCAATTTATAAGACATGTTTATTCTTGTTGGATGTCAGATCAAAGCTATAGAACCCAATCTGGTAAAAGGTTATGCTGAGTGCTGTCCTCAGTGCACCCAGAATCTGGATATGACCTTCTGCCTTGCTTCCGTGTTTTCCTGATAGAATCTATAGTACGTGCCAGGCAGCTGCGTTCAAATTGGTCTGTCCTGAGAAAGTTCTGGAAAGGGCTGCTCTGTTAATATTTAGTATGTGCTTACTGATGTTTATTTACATATTTTTTTCTGAGCTCAAAGAACCTGCCTTGGATCATTGCTTCCTTTGTTTCATTCCTGTCTAAGGGACACTGAAACTGAAGTAAGGTGTCTACAGCATTCGACTGTAGCCCGCCCCATTCTGTCAGGTCCTCGGACCCCAGGTCCAGCAGACACAGATCTGTATAGGTCAACAAGTCGACAGCGAGTAAGGTCATCTTGGTTAGCTGGTCCCTTGGTTAGAATGAACAGTCCCTCTTTGTCTCTTCTGATTAGTTGTAGTTTGAGGTCTGTTTTCTCAGATGTTAGGATAGCGATGTTTGTGTGCTTCCTGTCCCATTGGATTGGGGCTCTTCTGTCCATTCCTTTACTCTAAGGCAGAGCCTGTTTTAGAGCAGTGATCCTTTTAGACAGCAGATAGATGGCTCGTGTTTCTTGATCCACTCGGTCAGCCTGTGTCTTTTGATTGGAGAATTGAAGCCACTGATACTTAAAGTTACTATTGAAATGTGCATTGATTGTGGTCATTACCTTGTTGATTTTTTGGTACTGTTTGCTTTCCCAGTGGCACTTTGTGTTTTAATAGTTATGGTTTCCAGCTGGGTGGTGGCGATGCACCCCTTTAGTCCCAGCACTCAGGAGGCAGAGGCAGGAGGATCTCAGTGAGTTTAAGGCCAGCCTGGTCTACATAGTGAGTTCCAGGACAGCCAGGACTGTTACACAGAGAAACCCTGTCTCAAACAAACAAACAAACAAACAAACAAACAAACAAACAAAAATAGTTACGGTTTCCTATTTCTTTCCACAGTCTCTCTACTCTGCTCATTCTTCTCTTCAGCCAGAAAAAATGCTTCCTGTATTTTCTTTAGGTTTGGTTTGTTGGGTATAAATTTTTTAGGCTGTTTATACTGTGGGAAGTTGTTCTTTCTTCTTCAACTGGTGGCTAGTTCTTCTGGGTGGGTACATTAGTCTAGGTTGGCCATCAAAGCCTTTTAGGTTTGGAATGAATTACTCCAGGCTTATCTGTTTTTCCGTTTCTACTGACAAATCAGCTGTTATTCGGATGAGTTATCCTTTACATGTGACTTGTGTTCTTTCTCTTGTAGTTTCAGTGTTTTTTTTTTTTTATTGTTGTTATGTATACTTTGAGTTTTAACTATGATATGCCATGGGGATTTTCTTTCCTAACCCTGTCTATTTGGTGTTCTATGTGCTCCTTCTATCTGTATGTTTGCGTCTTTCCTTAGTTCTGTGCAAGTTTTCTTCTATGATCTTGTTGAAGAGCTGGTCTATGCCATTGACAGAATTCTTCTCCCTCATTTGTGCCTATAATTTGAAGGTTTGTTTTTTTTTTTTCATGATGTCCCACATTTCCTGTATGTTCCCTTCCTCTGTGTTAGAGACAGGTTTACAGTGAAGGTAGTGGCTAGGTTTGGAGTTGGAGTTATTGTTAATATTAGGGTTAGGGTTAGAGAGCTAGGTTTAGGTTTAGGGTTAGGTTTGGTACCAGAGCATGGTTAGGATTATGGACAGGGTTAGGTTAAAGCTCAGTATAAAGTTAGTGTAAAGGCTACAATTAGTGCTGGAGCTAGGATTAAGGTTATTTTTAGACCTACTTTTAGGGTTCAGGCTGGAGATAGGTTTACTTTTCATTTAGGGTTAGGGGTATATTTAGAATTAGTGATTGAGCTAGGGTTAACTTTAGGATAAGAGTTATGATTGGGTTTTATTCAGTCGGTCTATGGGTAGCTGTAGTGTTAGGTTTATGGTTGTGGCTAGGGTCAGAGGTAGGGTTAGGGCTAGAGTTAGAATTAGGGCTCCATTTAGGGTTAGTTTTAGGATTAAGACTATGGTTTGAGACAGTATTTGGGTTAGATGTAGGGCTTTGTGTAGTGGTTGGGTTAAGGTTGTGGATAGTGTTTGGGCTATGTTTAGGTTTTGGTTAGTGCTAGGGTTAGGGTTCTAATTAGACCTAATGTTAGGGTTAGGTAGGACTGTAGTTTTGGTTATTTGTAGGGTTAAGGTAAGGTTAGAGTTAGGGTTAGGATTAGTTTTAGATCTAAATTTACAAATTGAGCTTGTGAGGGCTAAATTTAGGGTTAAGGGTTATGGTTTGGGTCAGAACTTGGGAAAGGCATGGTATTTGGCTTAGGGATAGAGTTAGTGTAGCATTGGTGTAATGGTTACAGTAAGTTTAAGTAGTTGGCATATGATTAATTTATTCCTAATTTTAGTGTTTGGGCTAGATGTAGCTTTAGGGTTAATTTTGGCTAGGGTTAATGTTAGTGTTAGGTTTATGGCAAGGGTTAAGGTTAGGGTTATGGTTAGGGTTAGGGTTAGTGTTAGGGTTATGGTTAGGGTTATGGATATGGTTAGTCTTAGGTTTATGGCTATGGTTAGTGTTAGATTGAGAGCTAGGTGTATGGCAGAGCCACTGTTAAGATTTTGTATAGGTGAGGTTGGAACTTGCCTAAAGTTAGGTAAGAGCTTCACTTAATAATGGTAGAACTAGGGTAAAGTTTAGTCTCACAAAGATACATTCCAGAGATTTCACCTCCTCTTATTAGGTCTCACATCTTCAAGGTTCTAGCATATCCCAACAGAGACACACTGGGAACCAAACCATTGATACATGGTCCTTTAGGAGAATTTACAAAACCACACAAGAGCCAAGTGACTGTGCCTTGAAATCTCTGAACTCATGAGCCCAAATGAGCACTTCTTCCTTCAAGCTGATGAACTTCCAGATGCCTCTGCCTCAGTGAGAGCTTAATACCAGCCTTGAAGCACAGCACCTGGCTTTCTCATCTACCCTGAGTTCCGCAGAGCTTTGGATTAGGCCACAACAAGCGTCTTCCTCCTCCCAGGGGCCGTACGAAGTCTGTGTACAGACATGTTTCTGTGTACTTACTCTTGGTGACAAGCAGGGGCAACCTTAAACCTTCTGCCCTGCTTTCCCCTGGCATTTGCACCCTAACATTCCAGTGCAACCTTTAAGAATCACTCTACCGGGGAAATGTTAGATAAAGAGGCTTGTTTCATTGGTGGTACTGCGGACTGAACTCAGGCTTCGGTGCTCATAGGCAAGTCTACCACTGAGCTACATCCCTAGACCTCTTCACTTTTTATTTAGAAGCATGGTCTCACCGAATTGCCCAGGTTGGACTTCAACTTCTGATTTTTTTCGGCTTCAGCCTTCCAAGGGGCTGGGATGACAGGCCTGTGCCACCAGGCCGGGTGAGGTAGGTGTTGAAGACAAAGATGCTCAATAAATATTTGTTGAACTGTTCAATGTAGTAGAGTAGTATGGCAGTTCTTTAAAGTAAATTTAGCCTAGGGCTGGGAGGACAGCTCAGTAAAAGCACACGCTATGCCAGCATGAAGACCTGAGTTTAATCCCCAGGACCCAAGTAAAAAGTTAATTAATTTTCACAGTGTCAAGTATGGGTACCATCCCATGGAGTGGGCCTTAAAGTCGGTGTAACACCCATAACATTTGTGCCGCCATTGCACCAGTATATCTCTTTATTGGGTGTGTGCTTAAAGATTTCTTTATTTATTATGTATACACACACCAGAAGAGGGCACCAGATCCCATTATAGATGGTTGTGTGTCTCCATGTGGTTGTTGGGAATTGAACTCAGGACCTCTGGAGGAACAGCCAGTGCTCTTGACCCCTGAGCATCTCTCCAACCTCACACAAGTATATCTTGCAGGCAGGTCACTACTGTAAGTCGAAGGGGTTTGTAACGGAGTGATAGTGATGATTGCTTTTCTGCTGCCGTGACACCTGCCACCACAATGATGGACCAAGCGACAAGGGACAGAAACTGTGGGGTCATGAACTTAAATAGATTTCTTCTTCTTCTTCTTCTTCTTCTTCTTCTTCTTCTTCTTCTTCTT
>CABHPQ010155462.1:0-19822 GCA_902168405.1 Peromyscus aztecus
CAATCTTAAAGAAATAAAACAGTACATACAAGTTTATAAATCCTTGTCTTCTTTTGGACTCCTTTTCCTCTTTGCACTGAAAACATGTGGTTCATATTGTCATAGTTATCCATCTTATAGATGTTTTAGTGTTTCTGTACTGGTCTTCATTCACAAACTCCGTTGTCTTTTTTGGTGTGTATTCAGGTGTGACGTATATGGTACTGCTTTGTATAAAATGGAACCTTGTCTTTTCTCACTCGGCATTCCATTTTGAGATTCTTCCATAGGCATGCATGTAGCTCTTATAGTCCGTTCCTTTTCACTGCTGTAGAAAGCTTCACTGGATGGTAATTCCTTGTCTATTTAGTTTCCTGGGAAGGTGGATTCAGTCATTTAGCAGAGTGCTCCTGCCCTGGCAGTAAGCTTTCTGTGTAAGACTTCAGCTTGGCTGATACTTCCCAGTCTTCACCTTGGGACACTCACAGACAGTGGGGAGTATTTATAAGAGCACATTTATGTGGTAGGCAGATTGCTTTTGGCTGACGGAACCCTGCTTGCCTGCATACCTGTTTGTCTATCTGTCCAAGATACTGGAGTGGAGAGTCTAGCCACACTGTAAGCCAGCATTGGCTTAGGTTTGGGAGCTGTGCCTGGGAAGAGCAGTCTTCGTATTTCCTGGGAAGGAGTCTTATACATTGTGTACTTCCACAAGTATTTTTACATGGATAACTAAAACTTTTCAAAGTAGGTTTAAATATACTTTCATCATAGTACATATACTGACCTTCAAAAATGAAATATCAAGTTTTATGTTTATCTAGTGGAATCCAAGCACCATAGTGATTTAATACTCTTAATTTTTCTTGGAAAATGTAGGAAAGCTGTAAGAACAATTCAACAATATGAAGTTTTACATTCTTAGTTGAACTCACATTTCTATTATTCTTCTCATATTAAATTTTATTCTCCTGTAATTTTTAAAACGATTTTAGGCTTTTAGGGCCATTATTTTGGAATTAAGTTTATGAGGTTTAATTTGCATATGATGGGAGTCTCCATTAGTAGGTGTTAAATACTGTGTGGGTTTGACAGATGGATCTAGTTGTGTAACCAGGGTCACAATGTGGAGTATTCTGTCCTTCTGCCCTCCCTGCCTGATCTCCTAGCCTCTGGCATCACTGTTTAGAGTTTTGTCCCTATGCTATAGCCCTTCCCAGAATGTCCTAAGCCACATGACACAGTAGTCATCCTTTGCATCAAGCTTCTGTCAATGCATGTGGGATTCATCCATATGTCATGTGGGTGGTTCCTTCCAGTCACTGAGTAGTGATTGTCGCAGGACGAATGGACTGTCACAATTTACATAGTAACTAGTTGATGGACATTCAAGTCATTACCAGTTTGGGTCGGTTGTGAATAATAGTGCTATCAATAATTTGTTCAGGTTTTTGTATGGACATTCATTTTCATTAATTTTTCTTTTTCTTTTCTTTTCCTTTTTTTTTTTTTTTTTTTTTTGCTGAGGACCGAACCCGGGGCCTTGCACTTGCTAGGCAAGCGCTCTACCGCTGAGCTAAATCCCCAACCCCTCATTTTCATTTCTGTTGAGTTGAGTGATATATGTTTTAAATATATCAGAAACTGACAAACCATTTTCTTCTTCTTTTAACTGAATATGTATACACACAATTGATGTACTATGCAGCATATAATATAGGAATAGATGTACATTGCTCAATTGCTGTCTTGAACTAATCAATAAACACACCTTGTCTTTTTGTGTATGTTTGTGTTGTGAACTCTTTAGACCTTCTACCTGGAGAACACTTCTGCATGGCCGTCTCACTCCACTCCACTAACACAGCAGCCTGCCAGGTGCTGAGCGGCAGTGCATGGAGTCTCAGTAGTGATGGGTTTTCAGTTCTCTAACAGGCAGGCCCTGATAGCTCCTGGTACTTTTCAGCGTGTGCTCGGCAAAGGACTAGAGACTTCAACAGTTGGTTTTTATCCTTGCCCACATCCGTGTTTATTTAAGTCTTGCCCAATATTTGAATTGTTTTTTAGTCCTGAATTATAAAAAAGTTTTGTAAAAATCAGATAGGACTTCTAATCTATGGTTTGTTTGTTGTTTGTTTGTTCATTTTCTTAGTACTTTCTTTTAAAGACAAGGAGGCTTTTACAATGAAATTCAACTTACCATTTTTTTAAATGATTAGTACTTTTTTTAGTCTTATGTTTTAAATCTTTGCCTAACATAAATGTGATGCCTTTTAGCCTTACACATCAGCTTGGCAAGGCCATGTGACCTCAGATTTCGGGTAAAAACTGGTGTAGACCTTGCTGCGAAGATATTTTAAAGACATTATTAACGTTGAAGTCAGTAGACTCTGCTGAAGCAGAATGCCCTCCATAATGGGGTGAAGAGGGGCTCTTCTAATTGTGGGATGTTTTAAGAGAAAAGACATCTCCTATGAAGAAGGTCTTCTGCCTCCACACTGTCTCCAGGTTGGAGTCTGCAGCACCAGCTCTTTTATGGACTCTGTTATTTATTGATCTCTTAATGCCATATTCTTAACTACATAAGTAAAACTTGATATCTGATACCTTAGCAGCATTTTTACCCACTATACGTCTTTATGAATCATCGATTTCCACCAAAAAAAGGGAACTCAAAACAAAATTTTCTGTGGTTTTGTTGTTGAACTCATATGTAGCCACTAACGTATAGCCACTTAAATTTCGAGCATTCCAGTTGGTGAGGTTTGATCTTCCGTTTAAAGGGTTTTCTTCAGTTGTTCTTGCTGTTTTGATGTTTTAATGTAAGTTTTTCTGCATGCTTTATCATACAACTATATATTAATGCTTATACTGTTATGATATACATCCTTTAAATTTTCCTTGGTTGATTTTTATGTGCTAGTTTTATAGCAGCAGTATTGCAGAGTGTCTTAGTCGGCTGTGACTGCTGTAACAAGCACCTCAGACCGAGGGCCTTCAACAGGGTGTGTGTGCATCTTTGCCCAGCTCTTCACCTGGAAGGCTTAAGATCTCTTGCCCTAACAGTCTGATTCTCTTCCTAGCTCCAAGATGGCTGCCTTCCTACTCAGGGCTAACGTGGCCCTTCCTTGGTATATACTCATTGGGAGAGGGTCCCTTTCCTGTTCTTAAAAGGACATTCATCCCAGGAGGCCTCACCATCATTACCTAATGACTTCCCAAAGGCCTTCCTCCAAAAGCGTGTCACAGTGGGGCTGAGAGCATCAGCCTAAAGATGAAGACATTTAGTACACAGTGCTACACTGGCTTACCAGTTCTAATTTTGTCTTAGTAATTGTGATGGTTTGTACTCTTAGACATACAGTGATGTCCTCTCTGAACAGTAGCTTTTGTCTTTACCAGTCCTCGAGTTATTGAGCTGGTTTTCTCCTTGCACTGGCTAGAGCCTCCTATGCTGGGATGAGGAAATGTGCCGCCAGGCATCTTGTTTCTCTCCTGTCTTGGCAGGGGAGGAGAAGGCTTTAGTATTTCACATTGATGTGATGTGTGGAGCTGTGGTCTGTGCTTTGTTTCATTTTTTCGGGGAAGGGAGGGGCAGGTAGATAATCGTCATCAGGTTAATGGAGCGCCTATGAATACATACTGATGTGATGGCATGCCCCTTCTGCTTATGCTGGCACAACCATATGGTTCTCCCCTTTTATTGCTGTGATGGATATTAATGGCAAGAAGAGAAAAGTTATTGAACCATTAGCTAATGTAAGGCTCAGGAAATTTCTAATTTTTTAATGGTTTTTTGTTAAGGGGATTGTTTATAGTAGAATACACAGGGTAGGGTAACCCTGTTAAATGTATCTGTTAATATGTGACAGGTACTCAGTAGGAATAAATCAAGAAATAGAGGAGTAGTTTTAAAGTGACAGTTTGGAAAACAAGCTCTCTCTCTCTCTCTCTCTCTCTCTCTCTCTCTCTCTCTCTCATACGTGTGTGTGTGTGTGCGCGCGCGTGTGTGTGTGTGTGTGTGTGTGTGTGTGTGTGTGTGTGTGTGTGTAGTGTGTGTAGTGTAGTGTATGTACATGCAGGTAGAGGCCAGAGGTCAATTCTTACATGTCTTCCTCAATTATTCACCACCTTGTTTTTGAGGCAGGGTCTCTTCCCGAGTCTGGAACTCTGTTTCCTAGACTGGCCAGCCAGTGACCCCCCAGGACCCACCCCTCTCCCCAACCAGACTCTTCTTTTGCATGGATGCTTACAGATCCAGGTGCTCATACTTGCTCAGCAGAGGCTTTGCCAATTAAACCATCTCTCTGCTCTCTACTCATCTTTTGACAAAGGTTAATGAAAATGTTTCTCTCATGTCTGAACAGATTTTGAGGAAACTGTAAAACATTCGTGTAATGTGAGTTCCTTTTATTCCAAAGGTGTTCTGAGCTATGCCCTTATTTCATTAAGATAACCACTGAACGTTTTCCTCCACCCCCTCTTGGTCACGTGGTATATGTAAAGCGCTGTGAACTGAGAGAGATGAGAAGAAGACTGTTTGCCAAGCCCTGTCTCATTCCTGAGAACAGTGAAAAGGCGCAGATGCCCACTTCCATGCCACGCGGGTGTTTCCCACCAGCTCACTAAAGGTGCTATGGATGGTTGCTTGTTTAGGTGGGCAGATCAGTGGTTCAGTCAAGAAGCTCCAGCATACATCATCCTGATAAACCACCACAGGTGATTTCTTACTCTGGTCTCTTTGACTTGCTTTCATGGGACTTTCTCCCAGAGCTGTGCATTCTTTCACGTAGGTAAAAGTTAAGATTACCACATAAAAATTACCATCATCTTGAGGGAGGTTTATTCTTGTTTTTGTTTTGTTTTTGTCTCATATACTTTGTCTGGGTAGTTTGTTTGTTTGTTTGTTTTAGACCTTACAGGTCTTTTGCTTATATATTATGGTTTCTGGTTTTGTTTTTTTATGGGATGTGTGTGTGTGTGTGTGTGTGTGTCTGTCTGTCTGTCTGTCTGTGTCTGTGTCTATATATGAATTTTGTGCTGTTTTTTAAGCTCTTTTTTTAAAATCCTGTTCTGGTTGTTTGTTTTCTTATTTTTTTTTTCTAGACGCCTGTTTGTTTTCTAATGAAGGAGAGAAAAAGGGTGTGGATTTGGGTGGGTGGGGAGGTGAAAGGGTCTGGAAGAAGTTATGGGCAGTGGAAACTGTAATCAGAATATATTGTGTGAAAAAAATTGTTTTCAATTTAAAAAAAAAAAGTCACCATCTGGGGCTGGAGAGATGGCTCAGCAGTTGAGAGCATTGACTGTTCTTCCAGAGGACCCAGGTTTGAGTCCCAGCACCCACACAGTAGCTCACAACTCTCTGTAACTCCAGTTCCAGGGGATCTGACACCCTCTTCTGGCTTCTGGGATCACTTCATGCATGCAGTACACAGACACACAGGAAGACAAAATATCCGTACACATAAAATAAAAATAAAAGTTAAAAAACAATCACTACCTTCCTAAGCATTCATGAATTCAGAACATCTCACCAGATGCCCCACAGACTCTTCTCTCTTAACAGAAAAAAAACCAAACAAACAGGTAAAGATTGCTTTAACCTTTCAGTGAGCCGTTTATAGTACACTGCTTCATGAATGCCATGTTTTTATTGTTCCTCTGGCTCCCAGAAAGTTGTTAAACACCCAGGAAACACATACATGCAAAATGAATTTGGGGAGAGAAATATGCCTTTCTTTGTAAAGGAGAAGGAAGGTGCTTGGAGGAAAATGTGAGATCAAGAAACCAGTGTGAGCCTCACAAGCATGTTCTTAAGCACACCATTGCTTTTAAAAAGATATAAATACAGTTGAAGCTCTGGTGACCAACTCCATTAATCCTCCCATGCCTGTGTAAAGCCACAGTGAATGTCCTCAGGGTTAACACTGCCACTGCCCTGGGGTACAGGCAGTCTGAAACTGTTACATTCAAGTATGTGTGTGTCTCAGACTTCGTCCTTTGACTCTTGATAAAATGTCACTTAAGACAAGTACGATTCCAGACAGGGCTTGTTGCAGCGGTACATTATTTCTAAGAAGTACAGTAGATCATAACTATAAATATGTCTGAAATAATTGAAAAATAAATAAATAAAAGCAGTTGAGTTAAAATTCTTTTGAGTGCTGGACACTGAATTTTGGATAGACTAAGATTTAATGTTAAAGTAGGGAAATGCCATAATTATTCATCTTTTTCCTTGTTCTTTCAACAAATACATACTGAGGCACCTGTTAACTTGATTACATTGGCAAGACTCTGTGGTGATGTCATATGAACTAGACAGACTTAAAAATGTAACCTGAAATGAGAGAGCAACAGTAATCAAGTAAACTAAACTAATAAAGTAAACTAACAACAACAACATCACCAGTTACTCTACACACTGGGAAGGAAATTCTAGGATGACGTGAAAGCAGTGATGGGGGAGTGACTTTACACAGGGCTCTGCTGGAGACCCCAGGAAAGAGTGGCATGTGTGCTGTGGGGTCTGTGGAGACACCAGACAACGGTCCTGGTGGGCCACGGGACTGATGCCTGAGCAAATGTTAAGGAAGGAGTTACATAGTCAGAAGAATGTATCTCCGTGGCCAAGGAGCAAGAGAGGTTCTGGAATAGTTCCTCCCTTACCCTGTGAATACAGTCTATGTTGCCTGTTTACACAGTGGGTAAGTGGAGTGTAGACATTCCAGCTTGCTGTGGAAGTGTTCAAGGAAGGATCAAACTCAAGTGGTCTAACTCGAGACCTTCCCTCACTACTGTGGCCCACTGCCCTGCAAGCCACAGGAGCTTCCATTTGAATGAAATGACTGTGGAAAGAAATGAACGCTCACCAGCTGACCTTCCTCTAAGTGGAGGAGTTTGTGAGTGTGGTAGCCGACCTGTTTATACCATTTGTTTTCTACTTAAGCAATTCATTGTTTTCCATTTTGGTATTTAGTTTTCATTATTTTCCAGCTAATTAAAAACCACCTCCAACTGGAATCAATTAGGATCGGTTTGAAAGATGATTTAAAATACTTTAGTGTGCGTCGGTTCATTTGTCTCCTTTTGTCCGGCTATGCAGTCCAGTACTCAATAGAAAGGATTCCACCTTAGGCGCTTCCAGCTGTAGACTGAGACACCATAGGCTGATGCGATAGGAACTGAGGTCTCACTGTTCTAGAAGCTGGTAAGTTGAAGGTCAGGGCACTGGAGATCCAGTCTGGTGAGGGCCTACACCTGTGGTTCTTGCTGTTTGCTGACATGGCAAAGTGGCTCCCTGGGCCTCATTTACAAGACCACTAATCCTGGCACAGGGACTGTCTGCATGTAAGCCCCATATCCCAGTTCCATCAGCATCACATGGGTGTTTAGATTTCAAATATGAATGAAGGGTGAATGAATATTTGAAACAGCAGAGTCTTATAATAGGAAAGGTTTACATGCAACATTAAAAATAAATGAAAATATATTAAATAAATGTATATTGAGCTAAATTTTAGTAGTCTAAATTGGAGAAGAAGATATCCTACTATTAGCAGTGGCAGCTGTGCACACATCTGACATTTCTGATAGAACAACTTTGTCTTACAGAGTTTAGACAGGGTGAATTTTGCCTGGAGTTTTCTGCAAGTCTGTAACATCTCATGTTATAATCGGAAAGGAAGCTCCACTTTCTCTCTGTATAACTAGAAAAAACCAGGACCTTAGAAGGTTATTGCAGAGTGATAGGAACTGTCAGAGTCCTGAAGCTTAAATCCTTCCACTCCTTTCTTCTTGGAAATCTTTTTCTCCACTGATAAAAAAAAAAAAAAAAGAAAAAAAAAGAAAAAAGAAATGGAAACAAAAGTCTGTGTGCACCTGCTGTGCAAGTTAGCTTACAAATTAATTCACTTTGACAAAAGCCAAGTGCAACCTCGGTGTTCTTCAAAAATATTTATCTGGACACATACAAAAGACGACAACAGCCTGTGTTTGTGAGCCATGGAGCTGTTTGGGTTCTGCCTTGTGGCTGGCTTCTTAGGGACATTTTGAGGTAACTTATCATAGTTTAACAAATTAAATGCATTGTGACAGTGAAAAATACTCAGACTGTAACTCATTGAAGCATTTAAGTTGAATAAAGAATGCTGTTTTTATAGGAGTCTACCATAGTTGATGTCACTACATGAATAAGAGGTATTAAGAGGAGAGTGAGCCCTGAGCTATGGAAGGAGCTGACATCTGGATCAGCAAGTGATCAAAGGAAATGAATAGGAAGTAGCCTAGGGTCACGGCGAGGGGGCTCTTTCTAATGTGTTTAGATAGAATTGAATGAAGACACAGAAAAGAGGCCAAGGAGAAAGTGGTCATGTGATAGGAGTCTGTTCACCAGAGCTTAACAAAAAACAGCGAAGAATGGAAAATCTGGGTTAAATACAATAGCTACTCATCAAAGGACTGAAAGATGGGAGAGTATGTTTTAGCCAAAACAAGGTCAGAAGAAGCCAGAAATTACAGTTTAGGTCAGTTCAAATCGGGGCAAAGAAGTAGAAAAAAATAATGCCCAGTAGATGATGTTCAAAGATGGAGAACGTATATCTCAATGTTGTGCACATTGCTTAGCAACAAAAAACCTTTTTAAAAAATGAAAAGGGAAATACAAAAGACAAAGGAGAAAGAGACACATGTCTGTAAAGCAATCTGATGCACGGAGAAAATGAGAAAAGGCAAGATGGAAGATGAATGGAGACCTCGGAGAAGTTAAGATAAATGATGACATTTATTATTGCCACCTAGGCAAGTTCCTTTAAAAGTTAGACATTGAATTATAATCACCATTAAAATAACTACCCAAAGTAAAGATATTGATTGGTATGTAAAATATACTTCATATTCTTTTCATAAAGCAGTAGAAATATACTTATATATTCATGTGATTTGGTGTTTTAAATACACATGTATTTCAATACAATATTTGTAAAAATATAGAAATTACTAAAAACGTGGTTTAGGATGGCATTTGGCAATGATTTTCATCCCATGTTTTTGATAGGAATTGTTGCTTTGCCTTATTTTAAATATTTGGACAGTGGTTAGTACCCAACCTGCTTGTAAAGTCCAAAAGTACCTTGATATAAATAAAAGCTTCCAAAGGCCAGTAGGTGCATTTAAAAACAAGTAAATTAATTCATCCCACATGCAGCAGTTAAGATACAATGCATTTCCAGTGTGCAGACTTAGATTTGGCCTTGTAAAAACTGAAAGTAATGCAAACCCCACATTCCACAGCTACCACAGGGTTCCTTTAATAAAGGATTGCTGTTTTAAACATTCCGCGGAGCCATCTTTTTGTATGCTCTGTCTGCAGAGTAGAATTTTTCTTTTTTTTTTTATTTTTAGAATTTTTCTTGGTAAATGTCTTAAAATAGTAGAGGCCCGACTCCCACTTGTTTGGGTAAGTAAGCAGCATTCTGCAGTGGTAGAGAAGAGGCGTAGACTCAGTGAAAACAGGAACAGTTCAGTGAAAGTAATAATAATCAGGCTCTTGGTGCCAACTTTTTAGGGCTTAAATGTTATTACAGGCTGGGGAGATGTCTTAATGGTAAAGCACTGGCTGTGCAAGTGAGAGGAACTGGGTTCAAATCCCCAGGATCTACATAAAACCAGAAATGGTAGCACAGGTGTCTGTTCCTACAGGGAGGTGAGAGCTGAAGACAGGAGCATCCCTGGAATCTAAGCTGTCTTCAGTGCCTGCTGAAAGGGAGGGTGCAGTCTGTCTATGCGCCCCCCCCTCCGCCAACCTCATGCTCTGGATACCTTGTATTATCTTTACCTCAGACCTGCTGGCCCTTTCATCTACAACACTGGTTCAACCTGTGGGTTCTGACCCCTTAGGGTGTCAGACGATCTTTTCACAGGTGACCTAAGACCATAGGAAAACACCGATATTTATATTATGATTCATAACCGTAGTAAAATTACAGTTATGAAGTAGCAACAAAAATAATTTTATCATTGGGGGTCACCTCAACATACGGAACTGTGTGAAACGGTCACAGCAATAGGAAGGTTGAACCACTGCTATACAACATTCATGATAGCTCCTTCTACCATCTATCAGTCGTGGGAACCTTTAAAATTCTTTTCTTGATCACCTGGTCACTGAGCTGTATCTCATCTGCCATCTATCTGTCCCAGTTTCTTTTTACCCCACTGTCTCTGATCCACGATATATTGGCTACTGTAACAAAGGCTCACAGGCTGGATAGTTTGAGCATTGGTATTTATTTTCTTGGAGTTCTTGAGTCTAGAAGTCTGCGATGAAGGCCGTTCTTCTGAAGCTCGCCTTGCCTTGTAGATGACTTGTTTTCTCTCGGTGTCTTTATGAGCTCTTTCTTCTGGATATGTCTGTGTCCTTTTCTCTCCTTAGAACTCTAGGTCAGTCCCCAGGACCCATATGGTGGAAGGAGAGAACGGATTCCCAAATGTTGTCATCTGACCTCCCCTCTGGCATGCACCCCCCCCACACACACATACACACACACACACACACACACACACACACACACACACACACACACACACACATGTTGTTCGAATCTTAGATGGTCTTTTAATAAAAAAAAACCCAGAGCCAGATATCAAGGTGAAAGCTGAAAGATCAGAGAAGCAGAGCAGCCAGCCACTAGTTCTTACCTCTACGAAATCCTCAGCCTAAAGAGAATGAGTTCCTGTTTCCTCACACCTTATATACCTTTCTCTGCCCTGCTATATTACTTCCTGGGATTAAAGGCGTGTGTGCTTCCCAAGCAAAGGCATGTGATCTCCAGTGCTGGGATTAAAGGTGTGTGCCACCACTGCCTGACCTCTGTGTCTAATCTAGTGGCTGGCTCTGTCCTCTGATCCTCAGGCAAGTTTTTAGGGTTCACAATGTATCACCACACACAGAGAGAGAGATAAAGGCATTAAAGAAAGAAGAATTACTTTACTTTGCCATCAGCTCAGCAGAGCCTGTCCCATCCCATGTGAGTGCTTCTTCATCTTCCCACACCGAGAGCTTCATGCATGGCTCTCCTTACAGCCTGCTGCATGGGCACCTCCTGCCTCCAGAGCCGGCCGGCAGTCTCTGCTCTCTCACTCTAGACACATAGCAGCAGTGCAACTCTCCCCAGCTTCTCTAAAGGAAAAAAATGGGTGCAAATTGTCAGAAATGTGTGCAAATTGTGAGCACTGGTACATTAGTCGTGACATGGGAAATCCGAGGGAGTAGGGGAAAAGGTATAAATTGCAAGATAATATCCAGGGGAGGTCAGTGTGTTAGTAATGCAGGGAATATGATGGACATAAAGAAAGGGTCTGAATTACAGGGTAATGGAAAGGGGAGGTCAGTGCATTAGTAACATGGAGAAACTGACCATTTGGGAGGAAAAGGTGCAAACTGTGGGATAATGTAAAGTCGGGGCTTCATTGTCCACAGCCTCCCACACTCCAGGAAGGCTTGCTTGCCCTGAAGACACTGGCTACAACTTTCAGTGTTTTTTTTTTTTTTCCCCAGTTTTCTTACAGCAGGCCTTTGTCTTTTACAACTGTTAATTAAATTTCAAACTACTGTTACAGGGGGAAATTATTGTTCATGCTTAATGGAACTCTGAGGCAGGAAGATTCCCTGAAACCCTCAAACTGCTTGAACTTCCGAGCCTATATGTGTGAGCTAATCAGCACAGATCTGCTGAGGGAAACTTTGTCACACACAGCCACACATATTTCCTTCACGGGCTCTGGAAATATGGCCACTGTTTCCTTGTTCAAGAAGGAATTTTAAATAGTCATGCTATTTTTAAAATTAATCCTTTTAAGCATAACATACTAGGGAACTAGGCTTCACGAGGCTCTTTCGTGCCGCTGGCTTGAGAGTCAGGCACTGACTAAACGTAGAATTTCCTCTCAAAGGTGGGTGTGTATGTGCAGCCTTGGGACATGGAGGTGCTGTCTGCCTCTCCCAGAGGTGCTGTTGTTTCTCTCTCAAAGGTCCGTGTGCTGGAAACTTAGTCCCTAGAATAATGATATTGAGGTGAGCTGAGCACAGGAACTCACAGAGTCTCAACCAACAACCAGGGTGCCTGCATGGGACTGACCTAGGCCCTCTCTGCATATACGTGGCAGTCTGTAGCTTGGTCTGCTTGTGGGGTTCCTAACAGTGGAAGCAGGGGCTATCCCTAATGCTTTGGCTGGCTCTTGGGACCCTACTTCTCATCCTGGGTCGCCTTGTCCAGCCTTAATACAAGGGGAGGTGCTTAGTCTTACTGCAACTTGATGTGCCATGCTTTGTTGACACCCATGGGAGACCTGCCCCTTTCTGACTAGAAACAGAGGAGGAGTGGGTTGAGGAGTGGAGGGGAGATGGGAGGAGGGGATGAGAGGAAAGGAGAGAGGAGAAACTGTGGTTGGATTGTAAAATAAATAAATAAAATTAAAAAAAAGAAAAAGGTGAGCAGAGGGCTAGGGAGATGGTTCAGCAGTTAAGAGCACTGGCTGCCATTCCAGAGGATCCGGGTTCAATTCCTAGCATCCACATGATACTCACAAGTGACTGTAACTCTAGTTCCAAAGAATCCAATGACTTCTTCTGGACTCCACAGGCACCAGGCATGCACAGAGATACATGCGGGCAAAACATTCACATAACACATAAAATTGAATTATTATTATTTTAAATGCGAGCCTCGTGTGAGATGGTTGCCAGCCCTGCCCCTCACTCTGATTCTCCAGCTCCCTCATGTATCCCTCCCTTTCGTTCATTCTTCTGCCATCGTGCTGACGGGTGCAGTCAGCAGGGCTCTCTTGCCGGAGTCACTGGCCTCCACAGATAAGAGCTAAATTAATTTATTTATAATATTAATATTCATTAATAATAAATATATAATTAAACAATAATGTTTATTGATATTATTAGTGTGTGTGTATGCATGGTAGGGGTGGGAGACCCTTCCCACAGCGCCCATGTGAAGGCTAGAGAACAACTTTATGGAGTCTCTCCTTCCACCTCTGCATGGCTTTCAGGTACTGAACTTGGGTCACCAGGTTTACGCTTGCAAGTGCACTGAACTATCTCTCTGGCTTGAACCTATTTTTAAAGAAATAAGTCATAGGGCCCAGGATATTTTGTTACAGTGACGGAAAGCAGACTAATGTGCTGATTACTTGAAAGTCTCTAAGTTCTCTAGAACCTTCTAGCCAGAAGGTTCCTCTTCTGTGATTCCACCCTCTACCTGTTGAACCCATCTGCATCACTGCATAGAATTCAGGGCCACTAAGAACCCACACATGTTGAGGAATATTATTTTAAGGTGTGTTACTTTTGTTTAATGTTGTATTTGTTTAACTCTGTGAAGCTGTGATACTTTGCCTGTCTGAAACAAAAAATTGAACAGCCAATAGCAAGGCAGGAGAAAGGGTAGGCGGAGCTGATCGGCCGAGAGAGAATATATAGGAGAAATCCAGGAGGAAAGAAGTAGTAGCCAGAGAAGGAGGACTCCAGGAGCCAGCCACCCAGCTCTACAGCAAGCCATGGAGTAAGAAACAAAGAAAGGTATACAGGAATAGAAAAAGAAAAAGCCCAGAGGCAAAAGGTAGATGGAATAACTAAAAGTTAAGAAAAGCTGGCAAGAAACAAGCCAAGCTAAGGTTGGGCATTCATAAGTAATAATAAGACTCCGTATGTATTTATTTGGGAGCTGGGTGGCAAGCCTCTTAAAGAGCAAAGAGTAAAAAAAAAAGCTAATAACACACACAATTGTGCTCAAACTCATGTTGCTTGCTGTACTCAGTAACATAGCCCTCTGTATCTAATCTAGTAGTCCTGGGCCCTCTGCTTCTATATGTGAGCCTGTGGTATGTGGTGTCTTGCAAGGAGACTTAGTTCTCGGTCTTTCAAACCCTTTTAAGTTTTTTCAAAAGGGTTGGGATGCTGACAGAAACAAGGATTTCTTGAAGAAAAATATGGAAAGCAGGGTCCTTAATAGGACTCAAAGAAAGTTCATGGAATTAGCAAACACGTTGACCAAACTAACAGGCTATATGGGTCCTGTGTTTGTTCCTTGGAAATGCAGATGAAGTGGGCAGTGGCTGCAGTACGTTTACTCACCGTTGCTGGCTTATGTGCTTTCCTTCTCTTCTTCCTGGCCTCTTTCCTTTTCTCTTGGTTTCTTAGCTGCCTGAGGTTGGCAGCCTCCTCTCCCCACACTCTAGCCACGATGCACTGGGCTCCCCCAGACCTACAACTGGGATACCCCAAGCAATGGACTGAGACTTCTGGAGCTGTGAGTCAGGCTGATGAGGGGTATTCTGTCTTCGCACTGGGGAACTGACACAGTTTTATCTTCCATCTAATCCAGAAGAGAAAGGCTCTTCAAAACACTGAAGAATTCTGAGCTTCTTGTGGCCATTGAGAATGACTATAGCTTGCTGACAGCTTAGCTTAAAAGGAGGCCTGCGGACTTTTGCTATACCATGGCTGGTTGATATCCATGGGAGGCCTGCCCTTTTCTGAAGAGAAATGGAAGAGGAGATGATGGAAGGAGGATGATGAACTGGGAGGTGAGGAAGGAGGGCAAACTGCAGTCAGATGTAAAAACGAAATTAATAACTAATTAATTAGTTAAAAGAACAGAGAAGGCCTGCCCAAACTCTCTACCATCATTACTATGGGGTGTCTTCGTTAGGGCTTCTGTTGCTGTGAAGAGACACCATGACTATGGCAACTCTTAGAAAGGAAAACATTTAATTGAGGCTGGCTTACAGGTTCAGAGGTTTAGTCTGTTGTCCTCATGGTGGGACATGGAGGCACACAGTCAGACATGGTGCTGGAGAAGGAGCTGAGAGTTCTACATCTTGATCCTCAAGCAGCAGGAAGAGACTACCACCTTGAGTGTGGCTTGAGCACCTGAGACCTCAAAGCCTACTCCCAGTGACACACTTCCTCCAAGAAGACCACACCTCCTAATAGTGCCACTCCCTGTGGGCCTGTGGGGGTCATTTTTATTCAAAGCACCACAGGAGGTGGGATGGCTTGCTGCTCTGCAAGGCTGGCCTTGCAAGTAAAGACACTAGGCATGTTATTGTCATACATAATACTCGCTAACGTTACCACCTCCATGCTGTTACCACCCCTCCAGGCTGTTACCACCCCCTCTTGCGTCGAAGAAGCAGGAACTCAGAGAGTGATGGAGTGATTTTTCATAGTCTCTTGGATAGCACACAGACCCAGATTCTAAAACTCATGCTTTTAACCATGCCCGGCCCAGCCATTTAACCCTTTAATTCTAGTAGTATAATGCAGGCTTGTAGAATTTTCTTTCTTTAGCCTCAGGGTACCACACAGTCGCGATCAGAAGTTACGGAGTAAAAGGACAGGAGGGAGATCACTCTTGCCGTCACTTAGATCTCTGGTTACCCTTTTAAAGACCGTATCCCATAGTTTTCTTCCCAGCAAAATGGAATCTCTGGTGTCTGATGGGTCATACTCCTCAACAAGATGGATTTAACCTTCCAAAGTGTGGTGAGGAGGGAAGGGAACATCAGAGATAGTTTAATGTTGCTAGCCATATTACAGTTCTCTAGCATCTGACTGGAATGAGACCTAATGTCCACATGTTTGTTTCTGTAAAGAAGCAGGCAGGGTCTATCCAGGACTTTAGTCTCTGAGAGGCTCATGAAAGGTATGAATGCCGTTTTCCTCCCGGTTTATAATTGGTCCCCATGAGCGAAGTCAATTACTTCACGTGAAATGGGCTTCAAAGGCTGGGGTGAAGAGTATTTAGCCCTGGTTTGCAGATTTGTCTTTAATCGACTACACAAAAAAGTAAGCAAATGACTACTTTACTCTGACTTCCAGAGAACTTAGAATAAGGAAATGCAGTGAAAAGCAACAGGAGCCACCCATCCCCTTTCTGCTTCCCCCACCCCCTCCTGCTTCCCCCACCCCCCTCCTGCTTCCTCCACCTCCTTCCTGCTCCCCTCACCCCCTCCTGCTTCCTCCACCACCCTCCTGCTCCACCACCCCCACCCTGCTCCACCCCACCCCCTACACTACCCCCACCCCCAGCTCCTACACCCCAGGGCTGGCAGTGCACTCAGTGGTGAGGAGAGCTGGGGGCCGCCAGGTCCAGTTTATTCAAGAGGCTGGCTTCCAGAGAATCATCTGCTGTTTTAACTGCATGTTTTATCTTGCTGTGCACTTGTAAATACTATAGCACACTTACTATGGGCTGGTTCAAATGTTTCCCATTTGGTAGAAACAAAGGAAGTGTAATCTCTAATAAAGAATAGATTGCTTTCCAGATGTCTGGGAGGTTGACTCTAAAATCTGAAGGCAACATCCAACAATGCCGTAAATGATTTCTTAACCTCCCAGGCTAGCACATAAGGCCACTCTAAGCCTTTGTGTGCCTCACTTATAACCTATGGATTCTATTAAGTGTTAAAGTAAAGCGGGGTACTTTTCTCTTCCTATCTGGACCAACATCAGCCCCCCCCTTTTTAGGGGGTGGTCCTCCTCCAGAGGTTCCAAGTATCTTTACAGAGCATCACTGCAAAGGTACTGGCCATTTTTTCCCTTTTCCAACCTGTCAAGGCTCTCATTCCTCAGTGTAACTAGTCTCAACGTTAGTAGGTAGGTAAGTACTTGGATTTAACTCTTTTATACTGACACATAAATAAACAGTTCCTCAGTCCTACCAGAGACAAGTGCATTACTGAAATAAAATTCTTAATCACGTGCTTATTAAGTCAAGCAAGCACACAGCAAGAGTGAAATCAAAGAAGGTTGTAGCAGAAATCTTAAAAGTTCTTATTAATAAAATCAAACCTGAGCCAGCAGAGCAACAGAACAAGCCACGGCTAACCTCACCTGGCCAACTTCTCAGCTGATCCTGTTTCTTCAGACTGGAAGCTTCTGAGTCCTCATCCAAATGGATCTCAGCTGAACTGTGCTGCTCGAAAGCCTGAAAGCTTAACCAGCCAAATGCTTAACCAGCCAAACACTTCTAGTTTCTGGTCCTCACGCCTTATATACCTTTCTGCTTTCTACCACCACTCCCTGGGATTAAAGGCTCACTTTCTGGGATTAAAGGCGTGAGTCATCATGCTTGACTGTATCCTTGAACAGATGGATTTCTGCCTCTGGAATGCTAGGATTAAAGGTGTGTGCTACCACTGCCTGTCCTAAGTATCCAGTGGCTTTTCTGTTCTCTGACCCCAGATAAGTTTATTAGGGTGCACAATATTTTGGGGAACACAATGCCACCACAGAAGGTAAACTGGGCACAGAGTCCCATGATCCCAGCACTCAGGCGGCAGAGATAAGAGGATCCCAAGTTTGATGCTAGCTTTGGCTAGATAATGAGACCCCCATCTCAAGGCAAAACAGGCCAGACAAGGGACATTCTCTTGGAGCCACGGGATTGCTGTCGGCCACAAGCATTGCCCATGAGGCTGCTCCGTTGAGAGTCCTCAGCCAGCTCTGCCGTTCACCACTTCTTCCTTTGTGCTGTTTATAAACCTGTACGTTCCGGAAGAGGCCACGGGCCAGCGTCGGGTCAGCATCGTGCTGGCAGCAGTCTCGATGGAGCCCAGTCTCCAGAGGACTGGGTATTGCTCTGAGTTCTGCATAAATCGGAGAGGAAGGAGGGTAGATGCTGTCGGTTGATGGCCCAGACTGGCCTGAAGGAGGAAGCCAAGGCAAGGCACCCAGTAGAACAGAAATCTAGGGATCGTTCAGCAGTTCAAGCCCCATAAATTGGTGATAAAAGCCAGTGGAGCTGATGCCCACTTCACACTTACGTTCGCAGCCTGAGTGGGAAATTGACCTGGAGTAAGTAGGGACACTAGAACGAATCATTACAAATGTCTCTACCTGCCAGCCTCGAAAAGTATCTGATATTGTGACTGCGCAAACCAGGAGGACTGAGGAAGCCATGCTTCCACAGAGAACTGGGCCTGGGATGGGCTTCTCAAGAAACGTGACTCCTGTGAGACCCGGGGACAAAACCACCTTTCCTATGCCTCCAGGGAATTGCTAATAAGGCTTGAAGAGGAAACTGTGTGTGTACAGGAGGAAGACCTAGAGACGATAGACAGCTGTCTTCCAGGCCTCATAGGCCACCACAAGAATTTTATCCCCAAAGTTGGGATTTGACCTTAAGGAACTTAAACTGGAGAGAGACAGATTATAGTGTGTGGCCCTAACCATTGCAGTAACTGGGGTTTAGAGCTGGGAGATCTCTTAGTGAGGGTGATTGAGACAATGTCATTTGGGGTGTACCCTATTTCAAATGTATTTCTGATTATCACTGATACTATGAATGAGCTTCTATGATTAAAAACTCCATCTCTTTTAAAACTTGTGCCTCTACCAGCCTGGTAAGATTACAGCCTGGGTAACATTTGGAAAAGCCTTCCTTTTCAAATGGAGTACCTCTTCCTTTCCTCCGCGCCTCTGTCCCCTGTCAGACTCCTGGATGGCTCGTTCAGCTGTCATTCTCTAACAGCACCTGATTTCAAGAAAGGCTCTGTCCAGTCTGACCTACAAGAACTCGATGGGATTCTGAGCCCGTCTGTCACCTTCCTGACTAGGACATGCAGTCGGTTTAACTTTCCTTGCCGTAAGTGAGGAAAGGCGTTTGCTGGCTCTGTCTGCTGAACCATCCGGAGGTGAGACTAGCTTTGACTGGTTATCCACAGACCGGCCTTCTTTCTGCCTTCGCCTCACTGTGTGTCAACTGTGACCTTGGGCTGACTCTTCTGAGGCTGCCATGGTGCCCACAGCAGCTCCAGACCTCCACTCGAAACCTCACCAACCCAGGCTGAGAGTGTTGCTCTGCTCGAGGGCCAGAAGTTCTGGGGTCTCTCTAATATGAGTCACCCTGAAGTCAATGCTTGGGACCAGGGGTGCCTGGCAATCTGAGCAGCGGTCCCAGGTGAGGCACATGGCCTCTTTGCTGAGTGGCAGAGCACAGCCCTGGAGCTTTGGGTGCTTTCTACTTCCAGAACCACAGAAATCCTGGAGGCAAGAATAGGCAAGGCTCCCCGGGTTCTAAGGCTGCCCCAAACACTGCTGGTGGCAGCAGACTTCAGAGTTTCAGTCATGTGACTCTTTGTTTACTGTTAGAGCAAAGGGGCATCAGGTGACCCAGGCCTGTCTTCCAGCCGCTTGGCAGGCTGGGGTAATAAGGTCAGAAGTTCAAGGTCAGCCTGGGCTGTTGAGTGGGTTCAAGGTCAGCCTGGACAGTTTAGTGACACACTGTCTCAAAGTCAAAAGGAGGCTGGGCATATAGCTCAGTGGTGGAGTACTAGTCTGGTCTAAGTAAGACAGTAAATTCTTACCTAGTACCAGACAGGGAGGAAACAGACGGAAAGGGGGTTGTTTGGGGGTGACCAGTGGGGCCATTCAGGACTCTCCAGAATGTGGTTCCCGCTGCCAGTCTTGTCCTTGACATCCTTCGTTGTTTTTCTTCTGGCTGTCTCCTGTGTCATGGAGGGCTTTTGAAGCTGGGAGCAGGACACTTGAGGTTGGCTAGCGGGAGTGGGGCAGGGCACAATGACAGGACTTCTACGTATTGTTTGGGGCTGGTTGCTAACAAATTAAACTCTTTGTCACTGTGTGTACTGAGTCATCTTTGGAACTAGAGTTCAGCCGAAGAGGGAGGGAAAACACAAACATGTGGCTGTCGGTTAGGAGAGGTTTAATGGTCTTGCTTTATTTCTTACCTAAGTCTAAAGTAAAAAATCATTCATGAAAAGTGATTTTTTTTAATTTGTTAAATGGTAATAGTGATATTTCTTT
>CABHPQ010155462.1:19922-30381 GCA_902168405.1 Peromyscus aztecus
GCTCGTGATATTTCTTAGTGTTTACTTGTCTAACAAGGCTCTGTAGGCATCTTCAGAAATATTTCCAAAGCAGGCACAGTATTCACCATTTAGAAATCTTAACCCTAGGTCCTTTCTTTCAACCAGCCATATTCATTAATATTCACAGAAACAATAACAGAAATGGGAGTGTGCACATCCTCACCCACAGACACTTATCCCATGCAGGGGCCTCGCTGGAGCTGGACAGGAGCACAGAAGGCATCCCTCCGTTCCTCAGGGAGTAGAAAATGATCTGAAGGGAAAGAAAAGCAGCGAAGTGGGAACCAGTCGCAGGCTGCCCCCTGCCTCGTGCCTGCAGATGAGGAACAGTCAGGATCATAGGGGAGGAGGGACGCTGGAGCACTTTATTTTACATTGAGATGTTATATGTTCTTTCCCCTGAAAGAAATTCGGGGCTAAGCCCGAGGATGAGGGAGTTTCCGGAGTTGGCAAGGAAGAGAACATCCCCAGTGCCAGCGTTTGCTTGTGGCTCTTGTTTTGTTTCACATTTTAAAACAGGGTCTCATGTGTACCAGGCTGGCCTTGAACTCACTCTGTATCCACCTTTCAAGTGCTAGGATGATAGGTATGAGCCCCATGCTCTGCTCTGACTTTTCTGTTTTCTCGAAGGTTGTTGTTAGAATGCGTTGCTGTATTCTCAGATTTCCCTTACTGTATAGCATGTCCTGTGGGAAGTTGGCCAGTGTTGAAGAAAGTATAGGCAAAAGCCAATTACAGGATAATGGCATCAACTCTGTATTTCTCTAGTTGAGACCATCTCTTCTGACAGATGTTAGACCTCTGTCTACAGTCACCTCTTGCAGTGGCCCGGTGTGCTCAGCACCGGCACGGCCGCCACTTGCCTTGATACACCCAGACCCGAGCATTCTGGAAAACAGAATGTGATTGTCACTTCTTAGCAGGCTTTCTGTTACATTGAGCTGTCGGATCTTCTTCCCCCTTAAATACATTTAGGATTAAGCCTACATCTTTCCATCTTGTGCCATTCCTTCCCTTTTTGTTATTTCCTGTCTTTGACTCTTCCTTTTCCCCTCCAAGGCTTCTTCTGGACAGGGGTCACTTCATCTTTGGCTCTTTAGACATATGGAGAAGGTCCACTGAATGCTCAAGGGATGAATGGAAATACTTCACAGTTCAAAAGAAAGCCACAAAGCAGAGGAATGAGATACAAGTGCCCATGGGCATGGTTAATTTTTGCATGTGAGATTGCACAGTGTCTCAGATAGCAGCTCCCCGCTGGCTTTACCTACCCAACCAACCCTGGTGTGGAGAGGGAAGATTTATAATCCCAGAAAAGTGCTCTCAAACAGCAGCTGCCGCGGGAGACAGGCATGCTGTCTGTGACACCAATGCCTTCCCGTGATGCGGAGGCTCAAACCCTAAGAGATTTGTGTTCGTTCTTTTTCTGTGTAATTAAGTTCTTCCCAGAACCACTTTCACATTGCAGATTCCACGAGTGTATTTCCACAAGTCCACACAACCACAATTTGACCGTGATGACTAGCTTTTCAAAGCCTCCCTTCATTCCCCAGCAGGCAGCTTCCTGTCAGGATTCATTTCCCATTTAGAAAATATCTCTCTGACCCACAGTTTTCTGGACACAATTCATCCTTCACATATTTGAGCCTTCCCATTGTCATCAATCCTTAGCTCCTCAGATGCCAAAAAAACCTGTTTATATTCAGACTGATAGGATCTAGCCAAACCACTGAAGGACAGAAAACTAACAAGAATGTTTAAGCGATTTCATTCTGTGATTTTTCTAATTTAAGGAAAAATGCTTTTAGTATCCGTTTCTGTTATTACTGTTTGAGAAATCAAAGTAATAACTATGGCAGTGGAAATGAGATGTGCATTCTATTTTCCCTGTGCTCTCTATATAGTTCAAATTAAACTTGAGCCGAGCAGCAGGATAATTCAGTTCTGTTTGACAAACATTGGTGGAGATCTTCCTGCCAGTCCTCTACCACAGTGGCTTCTGTGAGAGACAGTAGATCCAGACAAGACTTCAAGGAGTCACTGTGTAAAGGGAGCAGGCTGGGAAGGCACTAGCCAAGAGAGAAGGCCATGTTGAATCTTGGAGTATTGTTAGCTTGGCTTGTAAAATGTCATTACAGGCATTACACAGGTTAGACTCGGTAGGGTGTGTATGGATTCTTGTATAAGGAAGGGACATGACCAGGAAGGTCTCCATCAAGTTGCAGGTTGCGGGATCTAGCACGGAATGAAGAGACTGGTCTGTGGAGGAGGGTCTTGTTGCCAGGGTAAAAGACATAAACATGTGACAGAAAGGGTCAAATCTTAGGCTTGCTAACACAGAAGAGTCAGAAGTCCTCTGTAGTTGACTGAATATTGGAAAACAATGTGATAAGAGCTGTCAGGGTCATTTCTAAGAATGGTATGCTAGACTAGCCAGAGAGTCAGGGTACCATGTTAGTATAAAAGGGTGGTTAGAAAGAGAAGGGTAACAGGCAGAGCCTTTAGAGGATGTCAGTGTGAAGAGGGAGGCAGACAAAGCATGGTCATAGGAGAGCCAGGAACCTCCAAATTCTTGGAAATATCAATGACGGTGTTTCAGGATGACAGGTAGGAACAGATTTCAAAAAATATGATGTCTGAATTTAATGTTGCATAAGAGACGGACAAAATGTTGACCTTTGAGGACTCTCAGAGTGGGAGAAGCCATCGGCAGATGGGAGACTCTGGAAAGGGAGAATGTGGTATTGTAGGACTATAACACTAAATCCCCAGTCACCTCCCTAAGCCCCATTGAAGGAAATTCACTCCTAGATTGCCTAGCATTATGTAACAAAATGCCAGTGTATTATTAATACCTGTAGGTTTAAAATGTACTTATTTCTACATTGCAGCCCTGAAACATTATTTTTACAAACCATTTGGAAATAATATTTTGATGTTCTCTGATTTCACTCTTTCAAAATTTCACTTATCCCTCTCTGGGATTTATTTCTAGGTCATTGATTCACATTCCAAAGCTGGTGTTTTCTGCAAGCTTATTTTATGCCTACTAGAGTTTAAACTCAAACATTTTCCAGCAGTAGCAAGTGAAATAGCTTCAAAGCCATTTTTCATTTTTCACATCTACCTTACTTTTTCTCGGTTGATTATATCTTTTCAAAAAGCCCCAGATTGATGGTGCCTGGGTAGTAGCCTGTACTAACAACATTGCTTTTTAGAATTGATTGAGAAATATGCTCTGGCCTTGTCCTCCTTCTTGGAGACATCTTTTAATCCTAAGAGGAGCCATCCAAGGGAGGAAAAGAAAAGTACATCAGAGCAAGGTCCTTAGGACCTTGGTTCTCTCTCCTTCTTTATTGCATGACCTTGTGGGAGGTCAAACTGAGAGTCTGAACTGAGAAGATCGTATTAGAGACCAACTGGGTGTCTCTCCAATACATCCAAAAGCTCAGACTCCATGACTCCATCGCTTCATTCTCTTGTTTACTAATACAGCCTGTCACATCAGGAGGTTCCATGTTTAGAGTTGCAATTGGGGTGTCTTTCACATTGCACCTCTCACTTTTCCCTACAGGGAGTGTAGTAACTATGTAGCCAGAACTGCCTCTCAGCTGACTCTTTCATCCTTCTCACCTAGTTACCTAATTTTGGACGTGGAGTGGTAGCCTCAGCACCCAGCTCTTCCCCAGAGGTCAGATAAACATTCAGGTGGAGTCCTTACTTGCAGGCTATCTTGTATTACTGTCTGCCTTGATGGATCTCCATGCCAACTGAGCACCAGACTCAGTTTTCTGATGTGGAGAGCCAAGTTCCACCCCACCTCCCTTGGTATTTGAATTTCTAGAAAAGGTCGTTCCATATTTATTTTAAATATACCCACAGGCCATGCTTATGTGAAAAGCTCTGGCTACCCTCTAAACAATCCCAAATGCAGTTCCTGTCATCTTATTCTTAGGCTCTAGGCCATTTCTGGCAGAAATTAGATGTACTTGAAGTGTTTATAAATAAATGAATATAACTTTTGAGCAAAGCAATAAATAATAAATGAGAGTAAAATGCCCTTCTAGTTGAAGATATAATACCTCAGACTTTAAAAGACAATTCCATATTATCCATATAAAATTTTATCTAAATAAGTGGAATAAATTATGTAAATGGCCCAGACCACTAGTTCTGGTAAAACTTAGAGCTCATCGTTGCCTAATAATTATGGTGAGCACTGCCTTGCTGTTTTACCTAATTGTTACATTTTTCTGGCTGTTACTTGCTTTTGTTATTACCACCTTGCTGTTGGCTGTATTTTAAACTGTTTCTCAAGAAGTCTCAAGTCACTGCTCTTTCTCACTCCTATACTTCTAGTATTTTATCGTGGAGGTGGGGGGAGGCAAAGTGATAGAATAATGCAGACGGAGCATTAACTCCCTGTTGTCTCCCACCCACACTCTGTACATTACATTTTTGTGCTACAGAGGACCACATTAAGAGAAGTGCTTTTAACTGAGAAAATTATGCTCCCCAGAATACAAAAACCTTAGCCTTGACATCGTATCCGCCTGCTTCTTATCTGTTGCTGAATTACAAGATGCCCTGACACTTACCTAATGAAAAAATAAACTTTTAATGTCTCTCTGGTCTCTGGGGAAAAGGGCTGTGGGAGTGGCTGAGCTGGGCCATCCTGGTGCACATGAGGCTACACTTGAAGACACTGGCCATTTGTGGGATTCCCTGGGGCTGGGCACCGGCTTCCACAGTAGCTCCTTTGGGTGCAGCCAAGTTGTGGGTTGTTGTCTGTTTACCACGTGGCCTTCTCAGTGGATTGTTTGGATGTCTTCAAGACATGGTGGGTGACTCCCGAAAAGCAGGTGATCTAGGAGAGGCAGAAGCTGGGAAAAAGCTCCGGTCCCCAAGTTTGAGAGATGGTAATTAGGCTCCACCTTAAGAAGTTTGCAGAGGTGGGGCTGCCACCACCTTGGCGTCCACCACCCACCATGTGAGCTGCTTGGGCTAATGTGGGATGTGAAAGTATTGATGCACTGGTCATTGCCTTAGTTTCTTTCCATGAATAGAAGTCATATATCTGAGTTCCTTGTTTGCACTTTGTTCCTTCTTGTTTACAAAAAAAAATTTAAGTGTAAAATTATATATATATGTATATGTATATATATATGTGTGTGTGTGTGTGTGTGTGTGTGTGTGTGTGTGTGTGTGTGTGTGTGTGTTATTTTTCTGCCTGCATTCCAGGGGAAAAAATGCAATTCAGGACATACCTTCCTGAGAAGCCTTAGTAGAGGAGAGAGGAAAAACTTGAAAAACTTGCGTGGTTCCAGATGAGGCTGCAGCCAGAACTGTTTGGCATTCAGGTATAATTCCTAGAGCAGCTTCCAGGAAGGAGGGACTTTTAAAGCAGTGGTTCTCAACCTTCCTAATGCTGCGACCCTTTAATACGGTTCCTCATGTTGTGATGACCCCCAGCTGTAAAGTTATTTTGTTGCTGCTTTCTAACTGGAATTTTGCTACTGCTTATGAATTGTAATGTAAATATCTGATGTGCAGGATAGCTGATATGGGATTCCTGTGAAAGGGTCGTTGACTCCCCCAAAGGGGTCACGACCCACAGGTTGAGAACTGCTGATCTAGTGACCCTGGAGTTTCTGGCAAAGTAGAACCAAGAACTTTTGTTATTGTAAAATAGGAACTTTTAGGAACACAAGAGAAGGACTAGGTCACTAATAACTATGAGCCTACATGGGAGGGAAAACACACACACACACACACACACACACACACAATCAGGAGGCATTTTTTTTTAGGTGAGCCAGAAAGCAGGCATTAAGTTTTTACGTATTTTTCTCATTTTAAACTGGTTCACTTGGCTCTTCCCTGTTTTCTGCAGTTCAGTCAGCCTTTTCTACTCTAGTCAATGTACTCATAGCACAGACCTTGGCCTTTAGTATAGTTTTTACCTTTATCCGCCAGTTAAGTCTCTGCTTCATGGTATATATCTCTACTTCATGGTGTGTGTGTGTGGGGGGGGTTAAAGAAACAATGAGCCTGTGTTTTTCAGCTACAGAAGAATTTCTGATGTTATCTGATGGTCTTCATTCTCTAAAAGGCATGCTAAAAATCTCATATGGAAAATGCTCAGGAAAAGCCCTTCTGTTTCATTTATCCAAGGGCTCTACTCTCATGGATGTAGGAGTGAGCATAGTATTGACACAGGAAGTGGAAGTTCAGTAAATGAGACAGCCAGACCCCACGGCCAGACCACTGGCACCCCAGTCACCTCAGAGAGGTCCTATTACACACAAAGCTGCTGTTGTAAGATCAGGGCTACTCAAGTGAGGCTTCGTGTCCTAATTCACGGGACTGTGGTAACAGGGAGTGTGGTGGGAAGACATGGAGGGGATGAGTGAGCCTCTAGACCTCTGGGCACTGAGTCCATGGTGCCGCCGTTCAGTGTGACAGGGGACATCAAATTGAGGTGTGTGTTTAAGTATGTAGGGCATGAGGGGACATCCAGGGAAGGTGTTCTTTCTAGAAATGGATGCTGAGGTCAGAAGTTTCCATAAAAGAAGAGCTCTCTCTAGGAGATAACTGGGTCTCAGACCTGTGCCTTCCCAAAAGGCTGATGTTTTGAGGCCTATTCCATAGCTGGTAGATCCAGTCATTGGATCCCAGAACCTCTGATTTAATGAATGAATTAATTAATTGACAAGCTCATAACTGAATGAACTTTTGGGAGATAGTGCCTGGTTTAAGGAGTCGGTTACCATGGCCATGACTTTGAAGGGTAGCTTATCTGTGTTCTTCCTTCTGATTCTTGGCCGCTGGGAGCTGAGTGAGCAGTTTGCACCATCCTGCCTTCCCTCCCATAATGTTGTTCTCCACTATGACCTAGAAGTGGAACCAGCCAGCCAAGGGCGGAAACTGTGAGCCAGAAAGAAGTATTTTTCTTCCTTTTGAATGTCTTGTACGTGTCAAGTATTTATTACACTAATGAGAAGTTTGACTAGCACAGCCTGCGTCTGATGAGGTCAGTTCACAGCTTGTTGGTAGAGAGAGGGGCTGGATGATGTAGTGCTAGGATGCTCTGTTGGGATTCTCTCCTGCTGTTTTTTATCTACAAGACCCGGATGATAAGGAAGCAGTGGTCCTGCTAGCAGAAAGAAAAAAAAAAAAAAGGAAGCTACTCTGTAATCCTGTAGGGTGAGAGTCCTCTCTGTGGCTCCTTCAGGCTCTTCCATGGAAGTGGATTCTACATGCTAATGCTAATGATTTGGCAGTCTTGATACTTGCTTTTAAAAAGTACTATAGACATCTCTTTTGAGATATCATTCATATTTTAATAGATAACCACAAATGCACGCTTTATTTTCTAGGGAAAATACCTCCAATAAAACTGTGGCTTGACATTTACATATGCGTTGCCACAGATGGTTGTCATGAAACCTCTCTGATTAGTCATTACTATCTGATCTGAATTGCTTTAAATGGATCCTCTCTCTGGGTTACCCAAATCCCAATATATAATAGCTTTTATTAAGGTTTTTTTTTTTTGTAGTTTACTCTTTTGTGTTCATCTGAGAGCATAATTAAGATGTCTGACTGCAGTTGTTCCTTACAAATATTGCCCCATTCTTCTGTCTTTAATTAGCTGAAATAATTTCTGTATAAACAAATAACAGTTGCAGACTACACTACTTGCACTCTTTTCTCCCGAGAATTGAAGTGCATCCCTTGTTTGTTGGTTTCATCCTTTAAGAGAAAAACTAGACATGGCATATTTTGTCATGTTGTATGATGCCGCTAGAAAACAAAGACTCACTTCTGTATTTTTGTTCTCATTACACCTTTTATTTAAATTCCCTTTAGAATCCAGCGTGGCAGGAGGACAAGCTTTGGAGTCACACTGATTGAAAATCTCAGCCTGCTTCCTTCTTCATGGTGTGACTCCAGATACATTGTCTGAATGCTCTTCTGTTCCCAAGGTCCCTGCATAATCAAAGGAAGATGACAGCTGGGGGCAATAGCTCATGTCTGTAGTCTCAACCACTGGGAAGGCTGAAAGCAGAAGATCGCCTGAACCCCAGAGCTTGAGATGAGCCTGAACAATGTAGGCACGCTTCCCTGTTTTTAAAAAGATGATGGTAACAGTTACGTCATGGAGTTGTGGGCATTATGCAAATTATATGATTAATATTACTTGGTAGCATAGTAAGTGCTCATTAGATGCTAATAGTTTTATGCTACAAGAAACTTTCTTAACCAATTCGTCAGATTAAAAGAAGCTTGCCTAGCTGTCCAGACAGCACCTATAGCATCTCGGATACTTGTAACTGTTTTCTTGTGTCATTTATGCATGATAAATAACAAGACATGTTTGTTGATCTTGAACTGGCTTACAGAGACCAAGGTTTTGGTGCAAATCAAAATACCCGAGAATAAATGTCTAATTTATTTTAAGTTTCCAATGAAGTACTTAGCTTGTGCAAGTGTTCAGCCTGGGAGATGCTGAGCTCGTACCTGGATCCATTTGCACTTCTTCTCCTAGTGCTCAGGCATTGCATCTCAACTACCCTCCAAGGAAGAGGCCTTAACTGTCAGGAGCAAGGCCACTGCCTTTGGCTGAGGGGAGTCTCAGGAGGGTCTCAACTGTAAACCAGCAGCAGATGACTCTTCCAGCTGCTGGGGGACCTGAGGGACACAGCACAACCTTGTAACAATGTGACAGTTTTTGGTGTATTTCTCCCTTATTAACAGACTTTTAAAAATTGACAGTTGACTCTTGGTCCAGATAGCTTCTGACAGAGCATCATCAGTGTTTGTGCATAGTCTTCTAAAGGTAACGTTGTGTTTAATCTTCCTTGCATACAACAGTTGGCCACCATTTGTGATACTCGAGACTGGTCTTACCAGCCCTACAACTTAATCATGCCAGTTAATGTGGCTATGTGTCTGGAGCCCAAGTGATGGATGACCTTTGCCTACCCTAAATACTTCCCAGTATATATTTGGAGAATCATGGGAATAACCTCTGTTTTCTGCTTCTTTAACTGCCAAAACCCTTTGATAATATACTTTGGTAAACTCCCGATTTTTGTGCTAAAGGTCATTTTTTCCTTGTGCCCTATGGCCTGTAGCTTTCTGTCTCTATGTTCTTCAGTCACTCTTCTGCCACAAGTTACTGCTGCCTACCCCTAAACCTCTTGAGCTAGCCTTTGCCTTATAATCACATCCCTTGATCCTGATGCCCAGGCTTTCCACTTGAACTGCAGCCAATCTCCAGGACACCCAAATTTCATTTTTAGATGGACTTCCAAGTTCTAAAACAGGAACCCTGCTCAGATAGTTGTATTCCTTCATTGTGGAATGCAAATACACTTTCATTTCTATCAGATTGTTTTGCATTGGATTTTAAATGCCAAAGGGAAGCCTGAATCCCTTTGCAAGTATGTCCATAACTACAGCACTACAGTAATCACCATTGTTCTAGTGTGTTTTCTGGAGCATTTTCGTATGTGCTGACCTTTGGGTAGCAATGCTGTTGCCTCATTTATACCTAGTCCTTCATTTAGCCGAGTTGTGTAGTTTCTTTGGTTTCAAATTTTATCTCTTTATGTGGCCTGGGAACTGAAGCCTTTCATTTGACTTGTGATCTTGCGCTTTCTGGAAGCTTATACATTCAATCATGGAACAAATAAAGCAGCTGGAAGAAATATTTCCTGAATAAAACCCAAGTGGGGCATTTGAGTGTGAGCCAAGATTTCAGCAGCCATAGCAGGAGGTGTAAAAAGGCTGCCCGTATCATCGGGCCGACAAATCACTTCTGGCCAAAGAGGCATGTCCTTCAGGCCAGGGTCAGAGAGTAGGGACTTGGGCACATTTAATTGTCAGAGCACCAGATAAAGTGTTCGCTGTAACCTTCGAGGTCTCTACCCCAAGTTAATTTCCATCCTGTAACCGCAGGTGGAGGAGCATGGTGGTGCAGCCGACTAAGCAACAGACGGACATTCTGAGGCCATTCAAGCCAAAGCTGGGTCTCCCACTAAGCTGTTCGAAGGGCCTAGGAGAGAAGATAGGGAGCCTTGTACTTGCTGGGGCCCAGTTTCTCTATCCCCAACTACGAGTTACGATTCAATTCAGTTTGAGAATACCCAAGACAACTAGCTAATAATAAATGGAGTGTCCTGTCCAATGAAACCCTTTTTACCAACCTCCAGTGATGAGATTGCTTATTATAGCTAATTTGTGTTGTGTTTGTATTTACACATTTAAAGCAAAGTTTAAAGTGGAACTAGATGTTTTAAAACATTGTGTCTTGGGTTTATAATCATTTGTCTCTTCATTGACACAATACTAACAGTTGCCTGCAATGATGCTGTTTAAACTGAACGTACCTAGGAGCCACGAAGTGGGTTTTAAAAATACCCTTCCTGGG
>CABHPQ010155463.1:458-17395 GCA_902168405.1 Peromyscus aztecus
TTTCTTTGTAGTTTTGGTGCCTGTCCTGGATCTCGCTCTGTAGACCAGGCTGGCCTCGAACTCACAGAGATCCCGCCTGGCTCTGCCTCCCGAGTGCTGGGATTAAAGGTGTGTACCACTGCCACCCGGCCATCCTGATTCTTAATGCCTCTGAGTCAGCCTGGCCCGTGTTCAGTTTTGTTTTGTTTTGTTTTCTTTCTCATTTTTATTATATGTGTATGTATGGGTGTTTTGCCTGCATGCATGTCTATGACCATGTGTGTGTGGTGCCTACAGAGGCCAGAGGAAAGGGCTGGATCCCCTGGGACTGGAGTTATAGGCAGTTGTGACTCTCCATGAGCTGTTAGGAACTGAACCCCAGTACTCTGGAAGAACGTCAGTGGTCTTAACCCTTATGCCATCTCTCCAGCCCCTCCCTCCATTTTCAGGTGCTTTTGAGCATACACTGAGCCAGGTACTTCATGTGGCACTTGGTATGAGCCATCCAGGTTAACTGCTCGTGTTAAAGCCCTATGATGGGAGAGGTCCGTGTGGCTGAGCAGCTTGTGAGGGGGACAAGGTGGAGACAGAAGCAGCTGGTAGACTGGGGAGGGGCATGAAGCCAGGGAAGGATTAGGATTTTAAAGTTTGAAAGGTTTCCCACTGGGCTGTAATGAGGAGCATGGTATGTGGGAACAAAGGGGACCATGAAGCTGCTTTGTAGGTCCAGCTGAGAAGTGGTGCTTTACACAAGGGTGAGATGTTCAGACAAATGCATGCTGAAGGCGGTGGGCATAGTGGCCCACGCCTTTAACCCCAGCACTTGGGAGGCAGGGCCAGGCAGTTAGTTATCTGTGAGTTAGAGGCCAGGCTGTTCTGCATAGTTTCAGGACAGCTGGTGCTACATAGTAGACTCTGTCTCAAGAAACAAAACAAAACAGTAACCCAACAACAGCAAACACAAAACAAAAAACCCAACCCCCCAAAACAGAACTAACAACCAAACAAATATGCTGACAGAAGCAAATATGGAAACAGGAAATCTTACAGGTTCGGGGCCAGAATGGTTGATTGAATGGTATTTCATTTCCTGAAATGGGAAGATTGAGGGTGTGTGGCCAAGGAGTCTTGAGGGCTCCTTCTTGATGGATAATAATTGGACAGCAGTCTAGAGGTGCTGAGTCAGCAGCTGGATTATGTGAGTCTCAAATTCCTGGGAGAAGTTTGCACTGGAGGTAAATGCGTGGGAGTCATCACCACAGGGAAGGCATTCAGAATCATCTGAGTAGGACTTACTTGGCAGGAGTTGGAGAGGGGCGGAGATGGGTCCCCAGGGCTCCTAGAGTGTTTCAGGTGAAGAGCAGCCAGGAAGGAAGGAGGGAGAAGAGAGAATCGGATGCCGAGGCAAAGCAGTTGTTAGTGGGGTCCCTGCTCCTGTGAGAAACCTAAGCATAGATAATTACCCCAGTGGTACCCATAATGGAACGGTGAGATCTGAGGGGTGAGAAAATTGGGGACCAGAGACAGCTTGTCCTTTTTGACAAACAAGAATGCCTAGTCTAAGCACAAATGAGGATGGACTCCGTGGAAGGAAAGTGAATGACTATGTCCTTGTGAATTGTGAAGTAACGTTATCTGTCGATGGGGAAAGATGCCTGGGGAGAGGAGAAGGGGATAAACTGACTAGGAAACTTAGGATTGCTGGGATGTGCCAGGCATTCCTTGAGTTTTATGTTCATAGTAAGCAAGACTGTCGTCCCGGGGCTGTGATTCTCCTGCTGGTTCAGGGTCTTAGGTACAGCGGAGAGCTGGCTCCAACCAGGTGGAAACTTTGATTTTTGCTGACTAGGTCTCTGCGAAGCTCAGGATGGCTTCAAAATCATGGCACTTCCTCAGCTTCCCTAGTGCTGGGATTACAGGCATGAAGCCACCCACCCTAGCTTCGGGCGTGAGCTTTGCCAAGGGAGGTCTCAGAGGCTAAGAGAGCAGGGGGTAGACAGTGGGATCCTAAATTGGAAGAAGAAGAAGAAGAAGAAGAAGAAGAAGAAGAAGAGGAAGAGGAGATCATGAAAGGGGTTTGGTAAGGACACTGGAAACTGATAAAATCAAAGGTTTAGAGAGTCTGAGCTGCTCCCTCTTGGAGTTGGAATGTATAGGGAGAAGACATGACTAGAGGTGGTTGCTTGAAATTCAGATTTCTGAAGGAACTCTCATTGATAGCCTGGGGTAGTGTGTGTGTGTGTGTGTGTGTGTGTGTATAGGAGCTGTGTGTATAGCCGAGTGAACCCTCTGTAGGGTGGAGTGACCTTGGGAACTGTTTGTTTGGTGCTGGAAGTTAAACTCAGGGCCTTGGACACCCCCCCCCCCCACTGCTCCTTAGAAATTATTTAATGCACTGTAGGAAGAAGAATATTAATAAAGTCTTATTATTAGTAGTAGTAGTATTTGAGATAGGGCTCCATGTGCCCAGGTTGGCCTTGAACTTGCTGTGTAGTCAAGGATGACCTTCCTCCTGCCTCCATCTGGAATTAGGCCTGTTCCACCACTCCTGGACTGTTTAACTATTTGCTAAATTATTAAAATTTCTGTAACAGCCTCCTTTTCTCCTTCACCCCTCATTTCCTAGAGTGAGTAAGATCTGAGCTCCCCAAAGGTAAACGTTGGTTCAGTTGGCAAGTGTGCCTGTCTTCATAAGCCTGAGGACCAGGCTCAGATCTCCAGCACCCATGTAAACTGCAAGCACTTATAACTTCGGTGCTGAAGAGGCGGAGGCAGGAGGCCTGCCCAGCCAAGTCAGTGAGCTTCAGGTACAACGAGACCCTGTCTCAAAAAATAAGACAGAAATGGGAAAGACGCTGACATTGGCCTCTGGCCTCTATATACGTGCATACATAAAAAATAATTCAGAAACAAACAAAACCCACACGAACTCCAGGCCCATCCTCTTGCACCTGCTGGATTTGGATTTTTCCCGGGGAGCGGCGTGGAGGTTGGTAGGTGTCAGTGGAAAGGTTCGACAGTGGGATTCACAGTCTCAGCTGTTTTTCAAGGGGCACGTCTCTGTGTTGTGAGTGACAGAATGCTGTGACAGATTGCTCAGCCCAAGGGCTCTAGGGTCACACTTGGATCAGTCCTTACACGGTGATGGTGCTTCATGGCTGATGGGAGGAGGTGGCTCACATAACTTGCCATCTTGTTCCTGCAGCGGACATTGGACTGGCAGCTTGGGGACGGAAGGCCCTGGACATAGCTGAGAATGAGATGCCAGGTTTGATGCGCATGCGGGAGCTGTATTCGGCGTCCAAGCCCCTGAAGGGTGCTCGAATTGCCGGCTGCCTGCACATGACTGTGGAGACTGCTGTCCTCATTGAGACTCTCGTGGCCCTGGGTGCTGAGGTGAGGTCCACAGCTGTGTGACTCCTTTGAGTCCCTTGCCTTCTCTGGGTTCAGCCATGGAAGAAGACGGTACTAGTAGGGAGACCTAGCTGGCAGAGCCCCTTCTGGTCACGTGGGTTTCCTCTCTATTTCCCACTGCTGGCCACCTGTTGGTGGCAGATAGTCTTGTATTTTTCCTCCAGTTGGGAGGATAGCTGACTCCTCAGTACATCTTCCTGCCTGAGAAGAAAACCCCAATATTCCATTTAGTCATCTAAAAGCATGCCCGTTGGCCTTCTTAGGGGTCAAGTGCCTTCTAGAAAGTCATAGTTGCTAGAAAGGTAGAGTGCTACGATTCATTGAGCCTGGATCATATGTAGTAAGACCTCAAGGGGGGGCCTGGTAGAGTAGGGTAACCACAAATAAGAATATTTGAGGGCTTGTTTGTATTTTGAGACAGCATCCCACTCTGTAGCCTAGGCTGTCTAGGCTTGAGCTATCTTTCTACCTCAACCTTCCAAGTACTGGGATTTAACTGCTCACACCCACCTCCTCTGACCTGTTTTTAGATTTGTTTTTATTTTATGTGTATGGATGTTTGCCTGCATCTACATCTGTGTACCACTTGTATGTAGTGCCTGAGCGGGCCAGAAGAGGGTGTCAGTTTCCTCACAACTGGAGTTACAGATGGTTGTAAGCTACCATGTGGGAGCTGGGAATCGAACTCGGGTCCCAGAAGAGCAGCCAGTGCTCTCAACCACTGACTCTCCAGCCTCATTGCCTTCTTTTTATTTTCACCATTCAGTTTGTTGGTGATCTGATCTCATGGCTGTATTAAATACTGCCTGTGTGGTGATGACTCATGTACATGCCTGACCTGGACCCACAGTCTCACATGCCTAAGTATTGATATAAGCCACTTGGTGATCAAGTACACATCCCAGGCTGAACAAGTCCAAGCAAACTTAGCAGTTGTCTGCCCTCCTCATCCTGAAGTCTTTGCCACACTAATAAATGGCAAGTCTGGCCTTGAGATTCTCTCTGCGTGAGGACCCTGGGGTAGTTGGCAGCCCCACATCACCTCCACTGTTGCTGCTGTATTTCTCCCCTGCACCCTGCTTTAGGAGCTCCTTCCCCGTCTGCTCGTTCACATAGCACTGGAGTAATGTTTATTATTTAATTGTATGTATGTGATGGTTTTGTATGTACCTTCATGTGTGTATAGGTACCACATACATGCCTGGTGCCCACAGAGCCCAGAAGACGGTATCTGGTCCCCTGGAACTGAAGTTATGGGTGGTTGGAAGCTGCAGCATGGGTGCTGGGAACCAAACCAGGGTCCTTTAGAAGAGCAGCAAGTGCTCTTAACTGCTGAGCCATCTTCCCAGTTGTTTATTTGTGTTTGTTTTGAGTCAGAATCTCACTGTATAACTCAAGTTGGCCAGGAATTCCCCATACCACCCAATACTGGCCTTGAACTCTGATCTTCCCGCCGCTTGAGTACTAGGATTATAGGTATGTCACCAGGCCTGCTCAGTGATTTATTGCCTCTCCCCCCTTTTTTTTTTGAAGCTCTGGTGGTCTGTTTTTACTGCTCTGGCTTCTAGCCATTCACTTGCCCGGAGTCCTCAACCTTTCACTCTTGGCTTCAGGGCTTTCCTTTCCCCTTTCTAACGGATGCTTCATAGCCACACCAGTGACCAACAGCCTCACTTTCCTGGCTCTTCTAGGTGCGCTGGTCCAGCTGCAACATCTTCTCTACTCAGGACCACGCAGCGGCTGCCATTGCCAAGGCCGGCATTCCAGGTGAGCGGTCTCGATGTGGGCTGTGTGAGAGCAGATAAAACACTTTGCTTTTTCGTGTTCTCTTACTGACTACTGTAGCAATAGGCTTCCATTGCAGACAGAGGCCCATAGCCTATTGACTTACAGCAGAGAGCGGCTTTGTCTTCCTACCTCATCTCAGATCCCATGGGAAATACTTCCTGACCCACTGAGCTATGTGGTCTCTAAGGAAAGGATCTTAAGATTGGGAGCCACATGGTGCAGAGGGTAGGGAAGTTCCTTAGAGGGACTCTGTGGATCGTTTTCTAAAGAACTAGTGAGGTGTAAGGCAGAAGAAGAATCTGAGAGGTGCACTGGCTGAGGTATGGAATTTGAGAGTTTAGGAATTTGAGAAAGGACCAAGGCTAAAGAGAAAGACTTTTGCTGCAGAATGGTACATGTCTTTCTGGACTGCAGCCAGGGATGGGGGTGGAGGTGGGGAAGCAGGGGTGGGGTGCCAGGGAGGGGCTTGTTAGATTCAGTGGTAATTAAATAGAATATACAAGAATCTTTGTCAGGAGCTGGAGAGATGGTTCCGCAGTTAAGAGCACTGGCTGCTCTTCCAGAGGACCTGGGTTTGATTCCTAGCAACCACATGGTGGCTCACTGTAGCATGAATCTTAGAAGGTCTTATTAATAAAATCAAACCTGAGCCAGGTATTGGGGTAAATGCTGGAAGGTCAGAGAAATAGAACAAGCCACAGCTATCTCACCTCGCCGGATCCTCAGCTGGTCTTGCTTCCTCAGACTGGAGGCCTCTATGTCCTCATCTCCGAATGACTCTCAGCTGAACTGCTGCTAGAAGCCTGAAAGCTTAACCAGGCCAAATGCTTCTCCAGGCCAAATGCCTCGAGTTTCTGGTCCTCACGCCTTATATACCTTTCTGCTTTCCACTACCACTCCCTGGGATTGAAGACTTGCTTTCTGGGATTAAAGGCGTGTGTCACCATACTTGACTGTATCCTTGAACACATGGATTTCTGCCTCTGGAATGCTAGGATTAAAGGCGTATGCTACCACTGCCTAACCTCTGATTAATATTGTGGCTGTTCCGTCTCTGACCCCAGATAAGTTTATTAAGGTACACAATATTTTTGGGGAACACAATACCACCACAGCTCACAACCATCTGTAACTCTAGACCTAGGAGATCCAATATCCACTTCTGGCCTCCTCAGGCTCCAGGCAAGCACAGGGTGCATAGACATACTCATAGACAAAACATTTATGCATTTGTGTGTGTGTGTGGGGGGGGTGGTGGTGGTCCCTAATTCTGTAGGTAGACAGGGCCTTGGGAAGGGTTCCTCTATAGCCTCACAGGGCTGAGTGCCTGTCAGCAGCCCCCACCTTGGTGAGGCTTGGTGGCTCTCCTTCAGGAGAGGCCTTGTGTTCAACAGCATTATCTTCTACAGTTGTGGGGAGGGAGGCAGCCGACTGCTTGGCCGGTGTCCTGTGCAAACAGGAGCCTCTTGAACCCCACACCTGTGGAGTTCCACATGCTGGGAGGAGCTCTGGCAAGCAGCCAGCACCCTGTGTCAGGTGCTGCTTTACAGTGCTGTGCTGAGTGCTGCATTTCCTGGTCTCCCTTGGGGGTTTTGTGAGTGGTAATGGCAATGCCTCCTCATGGGGTTTGCCCACGAGAATGGGCATGGAGCAGTTTACAGTACCTGGCACAGAGAATGCTCCATCTCTAGTAGCTTCTACAGGGGAACTCTGCCCAGGCATCACCTGAAATTACCCACCACTGAGACTGCCAGGCCCTCAAGACCTTTCAGTGAACAAATCTAGGGTCCTACCTGGTGGTGCCCAGTGAGTAGGACGTGGGAGTCCTGTTCTGTGTGGGTCAGTACCCTACTCCATGGAGCCCAGGGAAGAGATGCAAAAGGGAATAATTATTTCTAGACACCTATGTCTAGGGCTGTGTGTGGCCTCGGTGTCACTTGATTTCTGCTATTGAAGCTCCATTTATAGAAGAGGTAAAGGGAGTTCCTCAAAGTCACATGGCTGGGAAGTTCAGAGCCAGGGTTTGAGCTTAGGTCTGTCTAGCTTCAAGCTGTGTGCTTCCCACTGCTGTGTTTTATCAGGATGGACTTACCTAGGGGTGGGCGTTAGGAAGGAGACCGTACTGGCTCTGTTGGTGTGGTTTTCTGGAACCTCCCTGCCAGCTTCTCATGTGGCACTCACCCTGCAGTGTACGCCTGGAAGGGCGAGACAGATGAGGAGTACCTGTGGTGCATCGAGCAGACACTGTACTTCAAAGATGGGCCCCTCAACATGATCCTGGACGATGGTGGTGACCTAACCAACCTCATCCACACCAAATACCCACAGCTTCTGTCAGGTAAGCGGGTGGGCTGGGTACTAGTGAGCCTGCTCCTTCACAGACATGAGGAATGGGCCTGGCAGATTCTCCATAGGACTGGAGGACAGGAGGTTCCTGCAGGCATGGAGTCTGCCTTCTGACTTGTGACGTGAAGCCAGGGTAACTGGGGGTGGGGGCAGAGCTGCTGAGTTCATAAGCCAAAGCTGAATACAGAAGGCCCTGAGGTAGGAAAAACAAGCCGTGACTAAAGGAAGGAAGCCTTCTCCTGAGGGTGTTGTGGGCTGTGACAGGGTCACTGGGGGAAGAATGGTGTCGGGCGCTAGCACAGTGGTGGGTGGAGGACACTGGAGGTTGAGTCATTAGGCCTGGTCAGACTCTGTATAGGACGGCATCCGATGACGCCTCCCCTTTTGCTGGCCTCGGTGACGGAGTTTACAGCCAGGTACAGAGATGGGAGTGACTGGGAGTGAAAGGGCTTTGATGTTCTTCCTCTTGTTCAGGCATCCGAGGCATCTCTGAGGAGACCACGACTGGGGTCCACAACCTCTACAAGATGATGGCCAATGGGATACTGAAGGTGCCTGCCATCAATGTCAACGATTCTGTCACCAAGGTGAGCCCTGGGGTAGAGTCAGCTCCGGTCATTGGTGCCCAGTCAGCTTAGGAGTGGATCTCTGAATGTCCAAGAAGGGTATGGCCTGGGCATGAAGCCCTTACCTGAGGCGGGTGGGGCAGCAGTCTGAGGGTGGTCAGTGCATTGGAGGGAGGCCTGCACAGTGGATCATAGCTGTTCAGGAACTGAACAGTTCAGTGGCTTGGTTATCAAGAGCTTTAAAGTTAAGCACGTTCTTAGACTCAGCAACCTGTCCTGGGCATTGATTCCCCAGAAAGGCTTCTAGACCAGCAGGGAACAGCCAGGGAGATAGTCTTAAGGGTGATGATGAGGAGGGACATGCTGGGTGGGGCCTTGTCTAGTGGAGAGGAGTCTTAGGGGTCCGCCCAGGCTGACAGTCCCAGTGGGCTCAAGTCTCAGCCCTGTGGGATGCTCGGAGGCCTGGCCTCAGGGCCTTGCCTGTCCCCATCGTCCCCTCACCCCTCTCCTTTCAGAGCAAGTTTGACAACCTCTATGGCTGCCGGGAGTCCCTCATAGATGGCATCAAACGGGCCACAGATGTGATGATTGCGGGCAAGGTGGCGGTGGTAGCAGGCTATGGTGACGTGGGCAAGGGCTGTGCCCAGGCCCTGAGGGGTTTTGGGGCCCGAGTCATCATCACCGAGATTGACCCCATCAATGCACTGCAAGCTGCCATGGAGGGTATGATAGTGTAAGGGTTGGCTGTTGGGGTAGAGGAGGGGTGAGGCCACCTTTGGTAACACATATTCAGTGTCCGTGCAGGCTATGAAGTGACCACCATGGACGAGGCCTGTAAGGAGGGCAACATCTTTGTCACCACCACAGGCTGTGTTGATATCATCCTTGGCCGGTAGGTACAGGTGGGAGTCCTAGGGAGCAAAGGTACACAGGCTTGGGACTGTTGTTGGTCTCAGGTCTCTCACAGGGTTGGGCTCCCTCACAGGCACTTTGAACAGATGAAGGATGATGCCGTTGTGTGTAACATTGGACACTTCGATGTGGAGATTGATGTGAAGTGGCTCAATGAGAATGCTGTGGAGAAGGTGAACATCAAACCCCAGGTGAGAAGCCCCCGCCTTCCCTGCAGGGCTGCCGGTGAAGGGCTGAGGAGGAGGAGCGGGCTTGTAGGTGCCCGCCATGGAAGCTGTTGTAACCTAGACAGTGATGTGTGTGTTGGAGAAGCCTGGATTCCGGGCTAGGTTGGAGGTATCAGAGTTGACGCTGAGGCCTCTGATGTCCCTGACGGTATCAGCAGGTGTGTGGAGCAGAGTGACCTAGCTGTTTCAGAAAGATCGCACACAGCGGTGGCTGCAGAGACAGGGCTCTGAGGGTGCTCACAGCCCAGCAGGCATGCTGGCAGCTGAAGGGCACGGGCTGATGGCAGCAGGGTCAGGATGGGGGAGGTCAGGAAAGGGGCGGGCACTGCTGCATTTCTGTCTAGAACAGCTTTGCCGCAGGGCATTGAGAGATGAGTTCTTTGGGATATATGCAACTTTATTTGGCTTTTGTTTGTTGTTGGTTTATTTATTTCTTATCTGATTATAAAAGTAATGTTCCCGGAAGACTTTTTGGCTTTGTACATCAAGAGCTTTTAAGGTAAGCTCTGTTTTGCCTTGTAGAGCTGGAGATTAAACCCAGTGCTTCATGTAAGCTAGGCAAGCACTGTTAGCAAGTGAGCCACGCCCCCCAGCCCTGCATTCAACTATATATATGGCCCAGGTTCAATTCCCAGCACCCACATGGCAGCTCACAACTGTCTGTAATTCCAGTTCCAAGGCACCCAATATCCCTGGCAAAATACCAATGCACATAAAATAAAATTTAAAAAATGATAGTCATATATGTAAAGGATTCAGTACAGAGTATATGGCAATAATGACAGTACCAGCTGCTACCTCCTGAGTACCTACAGTATGCCAAGTGCTTAATAGGTCTGAATTCATTAAGTTCTCATAACAGACCGGTGAGGTAATTGGCTACTCTTAATTGTGTGTGCTAGCTCTGTAGGGTGGTTGTTTGGGGGCATTTTAGGCCATCTTGTGCAGGGTAGGGGGTGGGCAGAGACAGGCAGTGCCCACCATCCCTTACTGTTGCCATGGGGACTTGCAGGTGGACCGCTACAGGCTGAAGAATGGGCGCCGCATCATCCTGCTGGCTGAAGGCCGGCTGGTCAACCTGGGTTGTGCCATGGGCCATCCCAGCTTCGTGATGAGCAACTCCTTCACAAACCAGGTGATGGCACAGATTGAGCTGTGGACCCACCCAGATAAATACCCCGTCGGGGTTCACTTCTTGCCTAAGAAGGTAAGTTCTTGACTTTAACTGCAAGCTAAGGCTCACGTGCTGGCTCCTGGGCTCCCTGTGTGGGCTTGCTAGAGTTTCTTAAGTGTCTGTCTGCCCTCTTACTTGTCCTCCATAGTCCATAGTGCTCCCTGGAGCACACCCATAGTGGCATGGGCTTTGGAGTGTGACTCACCAGGTTTGAAGCTGTGTCTCCATTCCTCAGCTGTAAAGTGAAGGCAAGAGTACTTTCCTTAATAATGGTGAGGACCTCCGAGTGTCTACAAGGATTGGGCGGGTAGTTGGTAAAGTAGGCGGGGTGGGAAGTGAAGCGTTGAAGAATACATGCTCCAGGTAAAGGGGTGGCTGCCACTCGGCTGTCACCAGCCCAGAACACAGCTCCAGAGGACAAGCCTTCTGAGCGCTGAGGAGAAGCCATATGCTAAGGTCTTGGTGTGAAATAATTTTAAAATATAGGCAACATATTGTAGTTTTAAGAAACTGGATTGGGCCCATTTGGTTTGTTTGTTCATCCGTTTGGTTTTGAGACAGGGTCTCATAGCCCTGATTGGCCTGGATCTCAGTATGTAGACCAGGCTGGCCTTGACTCCTAGGTCTGCCTGCTTCTGCCTCCTGAGAACTGGGATTAAAGGCAAGAGCCTCCACGCTTGTCTTGGGTCTTTTGTTTGTTCATTTTGTGGTGTTGGACGTGGAACCCAGGTTCTTATACACGCTACACAAATGTCCCTTAGCTGCATCCCTAGTACTTGGGTGGGTCAACTGAGCGTGTCTGTAAGATGCATGCGGTCTAAGGGTTATTAGGTACCTTAGTTAATGATGATAGTAGCCACCACTGACTAACTTATCCTCTTGAACAAAAAATCTGAATGTCACTGATCTTTGTGACAGCTTCAAATGGTGGGTATTAATTACGTGTACCCTACAAATGAGGAAACCAAGGTTTAGAGGCTGGTGTGCTCTTGGGAGTCAATGGGACTCCAGCTCCAGCTGTCCAGGTGGTCACCCATTATGTGGCACACTGGTACAGTGCTGTGAGAAGAAAGGCACCCTGAGCTAGACTGGCCAGGCGTAGGAGGCCTTCATTCTGCTTCTAACTAATATGGATTCCAAGTTAGGTACGTCTTGCCTTTACTTGCATCTAGCTTGAACCTGTTAATCACTTTCTTTAGGTTCCTTGTCTGCTAACGTAGGCATAATCCTTCCCTTCCCACTCCTGGGGAATGTTTGTGAAGCTCTAAGAACATTGAACATAAAACTGCTTGGGAATGTAGACGCACTCTGGACTGGACTGTAGCCAGAGTGTCATGCCATCATGACGTAGGACTTTGGGAAGAGAGAGTTCCTCTATTGATAATATGTCCTAGGCCATAGTTCATTTCAGGAAGCATTCTGGTTAGGGCTTTAGTTAGAGGAGGTGAGGAGATATCATTGGTGGTCCCACCAGAATTATGATGGGAGGGTGTGTATGGTTCTTTTTTTTTTAATTAGTTAATTTTACACCCCCATGGGGAGCTGGGCAGCCAAGACAGCACACTGAAGCTGCCATTGAGAGCAGTACCACTGGGCAGCAGTTTCTGTGGGCTAGATGCAGGTGAGTGCACTAGAGCATGACACTAACTCCAGGTTTTTCTCTTCCTCTCCAGCTGGATGAGGCAGTGGCCGAAGCCCACCTGGGCAAGCTGAATGTGAAGCTCACCAGGCTGACTGAGAAGCAGGCCCAGTATCTGGGCATGCCCATTGACGGCCCCTTCAAGCCTGATCACTACCGCTACTGAGAGCCGGGACTGCCCTTCACCTTCCTGCGCCATCCTTGTTCCAGGCCCTACCTCTCTTTCCCAAGAGCAAATGTCGCCAGCTCTGCCGTTGCTTCACCAGTGTTCGTCCCGCTGGGGCTGGTCACTCTGTCTTTGGACCCTGTTGTGTCCTTCATACTGCTCCAGGTGTGGTGAGGGGAACTGAGAGTCTCCGGTCAAGATAGAGGTACCTGGGAGCCACCCCCAGGGGATATGAGCTCCAGAGTCTTGGAAGTCCTGAGGCTGTGGCTAGTGGTGGTCACAAGCCCATGGACTTTACCATCCAAGCCCTCACGTGGTCTTTAGATCCATGTGCTTGGTTTCTGGGCCCGGGACCTGAGAAGGAGCGCTACCAAAGGGCAGGAACCAGTGGAGTCGGAAGGTTCCTCAGAGCTTGGCTACTTTACCATTGGGCCGTCTCTTCAATCTCAATACTGAGGTTGGTACTTTTGGTCCCTATTTCACAGGGGTGAGAATAGATTAAGAAAGGACAAATGGCAGCTGGAGATTGAAAGGGGCAGAAAAAACCAATAGGCAAAGGTCTGTCACTATTTGTAATTGATGGTTCCTATCACAAGCCTGGGTCACAAAGAGATTCATTTGGTCTATAGTGTCTAGAATGTTAACAAAGGAAGGTGGATTAAATAAAATATCTGGTGCCTAAAGAATTTTGACCCTTTATTATATATGTAAGATATTGCTTACCATGTATGACAATTTTTTTTTTTTTTTTTTTTTTTTGATACATGATCTGTGTATCTTTGCACCTTTCCTGGATCTCACTCTGTAGCCCAGGCTGGCCTCGAACTCACAAAGATCTGCCTGCCTCTGCTTCCCGAGTGCTGGGATTAAAGACGTGCGCCACCACCGCCTGGTTTATGTATGACAATTTTAAGTGTGTGTGGTGTATGTGCATGTGTGTGTAGGTATATGTACCTGGGCTCATGGAGCCCAGAGGAGGACATTGGGTTCGTGAGCAATTCTTTCTCTTCAGGGAGTCCTGCAGAAATGTCTTCTAAAAAATTAGAGATCTCATAATTTGAATCACACAAAAACATAGAGAAATTGAGCTCCCTCTTATTTGCCCAAGTGATCATTTACTGAGCCCATTGGACCTTCAAGTCAATTAAAAAGAACCCACACCCACAGGATGACGTCTGAGTGTCCTCCACGGAAGGGAGAGCCTGGTGGAGATGCTGGAAGTGTGAGAGCTAAACACAGATAGATGGCTGGGATGTCCAGGGATGGGAACAACTCTGCCATCCCCTGCCCCTTCCCCTTCTCTGCCCAGCTTTTGGGTTCCACGTCTGGCAGCAACAGAAAGGCACTGGAGAAGAGGTGGTGCTTGAAAAATAGACTTGAGAAAAGTAGGGTTTTAGGTTGTTTTGTTTTGTTTTGTTTTGTTTTGTTTTGTTTTTGAGACATGGTCTCAAGCGGCCCAGGCTAGCAAACTACAGCCAAAGGTGACTCAATTTCTGATCTTCCTGCCAGTGTGATGTGGGTACAGGTTTGCATGTAGAGGTCAGACGACAACTTTTTGGGGTCAGTTCTCCTTCTGTCTTCATGTGGGATCCAGGGATCAAACTCAGGTCTCAGGCTTACACAGGAAAGCACTCACATCCATCCCCAGCTCTTCGAAGTCTTGAAGATTTCAAACAAAACCCTTGGAGCATTCAGCGGTCCACTGTCATAGGGATAAGGGACTAGAGTGCTCATTCCAGCTTAGGGTGTTGCCCCTAAATAATTCCCCTCTCTCCCTGCAGTACATGTAGTTGAAGGTGTGTGAACTATGTGAGTATATGATGACTTTGCTGAGAATAATTTATCAAAATTCAAATGCCAAGGACCCACTTCTCAACTGATCACCATAAAATGACAAAGGAGCCTAGTAAGGCCTGACTGAGGATAGGTGTAGTCCCTGCAGGGGGGAGTGGGAGGAGGAGGATCAGGAGTTCAAGGTCATCCTTGGCTACGTGGGAAGTTGAGAACAGCCTGAACTATGCAAGAACCTGTCTCAAACAAATAGGCAATGATAGATGGATAGGATCAAAATCTACTGAATAAAAGTACAAAATATTCAAGAATAAAAAGCAACCCTAATTCATAAAAAAAATAAAAGACAGCTCTATCCCCAGTACCATTTCTTGCACACTAATTGTGTGTAAGTTTTGACCAAAAAATCTTCGTTTTGAGATGGCTTTGCTATTTAGTCCAGGCTGACCCTGAATTTACAGAAATCTTGCCACAATTTCTGGAGTGCTGGAATTAAAAGAGGGGTGCCCCATTGCATCCTGGCCTTTAAGGGGGTGCTTTTTATGATCTTACTCTTTCTTCATGGGAACTTACTAGACAGAGTCTTGGACTATTGAGGCTGAAAGAAGCCATTTGGACGAGCTAGCTGTTATACTAGGTTGGGTTCTTAGAACTAAAATCAAGACCTTTCTATACCACACACAGGTCCAGGGTTAGGAGAAAGGGAGCAAGGTTTCAGACTCCTTAATATTAGGATAAGTAAGCCGGGCAGTGGTGGCGCACGCCTTTAATCCCAGCACTTGGGAGGCAGAGGCAGAAGGATCTCTGTGAGTTCAAGGCCAGCCTGGTTTACAAAGGGAGTTCCAGGACAGCCAGGACTGTTACATAGAGAAACCCTGTCTTGAAAAACCAAAAAAAAAAAAAAAAAAAAAAGAAGAAAAAAAAACATCTATCTATACATACATATATACATACATGTGTGTGTGTGTGTGTATTAGGATAAGTAACTCAAACTGGAACTCAGGTCTCTAAAAGCAAGGCTCCAGCAGTGGGGTTGCTTCACCCCACCCTGACAAGTAGACATGATGGGGAGGCTGCTGTTCTGAGTGATGTTCCCTTGACAGCAGTATCTATGCTGATCCCTCCAAAGGGTCAGCTAAGGGATGAGTGTAACACTTCTCACCGAAGACAGGGCAAGTGCCTTTCCGGGTGTTTGAGCTGTGAGAGTCCCATGCAGCGCTAACCTGTCCTCTGGGGGTTCTGGCTTTTGTTACCCTGGCTTTTTCCTTCAACGGAGATTTCCTCTTGTTCTCGGAACTTTTTCATTAAAAACAACAAAACTCTATCTGGTCTAAGATGTAGCTCTGTACTCAGATGTGCTAACTCTCACAGGTGTGATAATGACCAGGTACCCACAATGAAGGATGATGTATCTCCTGCCTTCTCTATGGTTCCTTGTCAAAGTTTCATGAGGGAAGAATTAGCTGAGGCTCTCAATATCTAACCTGGCCTTCACTGTGCATCTCCTCTACCCGAAAAAACAGGATGAGGTTTGGGGGATTGTGGGAGCAGTGACCTGAGGTTGAGGAGAAGATCTGAGTCTTCTCAGGATAGTGACAAAAATACCTCAGACTGTCGTCTTGAAGCTCAAATTCTGTCAAGTTTTAAGGGCTGGGGTTGAGGAGGGAGTCGTTTAGAGGGTAAGGGGTTTAGAATACTTTTTGAGATCTAGACAATACTTAGCATATTTTATAAAGCACGTTCGTACTCCATTCTGTAGGAAGAAATCTGCCCACATTGCTAATGTAAGTTAACCTTCCACCTAGATGTCCAGACAGCCTCTGGGGGAGGAACGCAAGACTCAGTGGCCTTGATGTATGTCAACCCTCCCATGTACACAGAGACGATAAAGAGGGAAGGCAGATCCTCCCTGCTACAGAGTGGGGGTGACAAGGAGAGATGCCCCTACACCACGGATCTCTGGGGGGACTGGCCGCCTGACCAGAGGGCAAGGCTCACTGGAGTGACTGCCTGTGTCTCCCTTCCTGTGTAATCTGCTGGCTAATGATGAGACGGAAGGCAGAGCCTAAGGAGAGTAACTCAATGTCTCCTCAGGTTGTGGGCGCTGAACAAAGCCCCGTTTAAAGATTGAGTGCGTGGTGTTCGCCTTTGTGTCAGGAGGCAAAGGTCCACTTACAAAATCATAGGCTGCTAGACCCTTAAGTACCTCAGAGCACCGCTAAAGTAGAAGTCAGTGTTTAGATATGGAGAGATGGTACCCAGAGCTTTAGCAATGTATCTGAAGTCACCTTGCAGGTCCGGGTACTTCCTGCCTCCATGTCTCAGGCTGTTGGGGAGACTCCAAAGTCTTAGCTGGAACACTTAGCTTAGCGGGCTGGAGGAAGTATGCACTAAAACCCAGGAAAAGTCCTAGGGTCCACTGATACCAGTGAGAACTCGGGAGGCCGCAGGTAGTGAGTGCTTAGTCATGCCTTGGCGGTCTGAAGTTCCAGGAAGCCAGATTCTCATCCTGGAGACTCAGCACTATCCCAGGAGACCTGCCTGAGGCAACCAGGGGTGCTCATATAATCCAGGCTTAGCCAACTAATTTCAATCAATTCATCAATCAACAATGTAAACTGGCTTAAGAATAAGCATGTGATTCAAGCTGGCTCAGACTCAAACACAGGGCTTTAGGGATTTTGCTAGAAATCTGGTGTATGAACAGTGAGCCAGGAGCTTGCTCTGGAAGCTGAGAGTGAACTCAAGCAGCTGCAATTTACTCTAGTAGTTTAATCTAGTAGTCTACCATCATCATCATCACCATCATAATCACTACCACCACCACCATCATCACCATCATAACCACTACCATCATCATCATCACCATCATAACTACCACCACCACCACCACTACCATCATCATCATCACCATCATACCCATCATAACCACCAC
>CABHPQ010155464.1:0-10622 GCA_902168405.1 Peromyscus aztecus
TTGTGAGATTTCGGCGGTCTTCCACGGCTGTTACTGATGAGGAACTGGGATCTCGAGCTCCGATGCTTCAAGGGAAATGCACACTGCCTGAGTGCGAAGCTTCAGTTCGAGCGGATAGGTGCCACTAAGAACGTGGCCCTTGGGGCTGGAGAGATGGCTCCGCGGCTAAGAACACTGACTGCGCTGCCAGAGGACAGGATTCAGTTCCCAGCCCCCACTTGGTATCTCACAACCGTCTCTAACTCCAGGATCCAACACCCTCATACATACATACAGGCAAAACACCAATACGATATTAATAAAAGAGATGCGGCCCTGGGTGATGCTGATGTTCTAGTTTTGTAATGTTTAGTGTTTTTGAGACGGGACCAGGTTGACCTCAAACCTCCCACTAACTGTATAGCAGAAGACTTGAACTCGTGATCCACCTACCTCCACTTCCCAAGGACTAAGAGATTACAGCCTTGTTCCACCATGCTGGCCTCTTCTAAAACTCTCTTCCCACCCTGTCTTCTGTCCTACCCTCTTATAAGGAGTAAATTCTGCCTTTAATCCCAGCACTTGGGAGGCAGAGGCAGGTGGATCTCTGAGTTTGGGGCCAGCCTGGTCTACAGAGCTAGTTCCAGGACAGCCAGGGCTACACAGAGAAACCCTGTCTCGAAAAACTAAAGAAAAGGAAAAAAGGAGTAAATTCAAATTGTTTCAGCCATATGGAAAACAGTACAGAGGATTTCAAAGATACTAAAAATTAAGCCACTGCATGACCCCACAATATCTCTTCTGACATATACCCCTCAAAATAAGTCACACCTTCCTCGAGCCATCTGCTTTCCCTTGTTCATTGCCTCATGAAACACGATAGCCAAGATATGAAATTGAGCTGTCAGGGGAAAGAGTGGGAAGAGAAACTCTAGCACATGCATAGAATATGAATCAGCCCTGTAAAAAGAACCAGATCTTGCCACTTGCCACAATGTGGGTGAGCTCGAGAGACATTGTGCTAAGTGAAACAAGCTAGACACAGAAAATCATTGCATGATTTTATATGTGGAGTCTTTACAAAATCCCAGTATCCATATCTAAAGAGAACTGGTGGAGAGATTGGGTGAAAGGACACGTAAGGAGAAAATATCTAGAGATCCAATACACAATATGCAAGTCCTGTATATTGCACATCTGTTAGATGATTAGGTTTTATAAAAACCCAGAAAGGACGGCTGCAGATGATGACTAAGTTCATCTGTTCCATTAGAGTAACCTGACTGATCTATTCGGGTCTGTATCTGCAGCGGTCATGCTGACAAATTGATACAAAAGTATTTTCTTTTTTAACAGTGTCTCACTATGTAGCTGTGGCTGGCCTAGAACTGACTCTGCCTCCTGAGTGCAGGGACTAAAGGCATGTGCCACCACACTCAGCTTCTGCTGGTTTTTAAATATTGACTAAACAAAACTTCTGTTTCAAAACAAAACCCAGTCATACAATAGTCTCCTAGAGGCCCTTCTTTGTGATAAACTAAGAAGAAATTTGGTTTTGTTTGGCAGCACCACATCGTGAACCTAAAGCCTCCTGTGTGATAGACAAATGCTCTACCAGTGAGCTACATACATCCCCAACCTCACCTCTCCCCACCCCCCGGTTTTGATGTTTTTATTACATTTATTCATTCATTTATTTATTTGATTGGTTGGTTGGTTGGTTGGTTGGTTGGTTTTGTTTATATGTGTAGGGGCGTGTGCATAGCACATCAAGCATGTGGAGGTCAGAGGACAACGCTCCTTCTACCATTTGGGACCCAGGGATCAAACTCAGGTCATCCAGTTTGGCAGCAAATGCCTATGCCTGCTGAACTATCTTTTTTTGAGAGTCTCATGTAGCCCAGGCTGGCCTTGAACTGCTGATCCTCCTTTCTTTACTTCTTGAACTTCTTGACTGCTAGGATTATAGACACATGCCATTACACTCACCTCCCAACCCTTTACATTTTGTTTGTTTGTTTGTTTGAGACAGGGTTGCCCAAACTAGACTTGAATTCACACTATATTCAGGCATGCCTTGAAATTTCTTTCTTTTGGGTTTTTGTTATTGTTCTTATTTGTTTTTGAGACAGGGTTTCTCTGTGGCCCTGGCTGTCCTGGAACTTGCTCTGTAGACTAGGTTGGCCTTGAACTCAGAGATCTGCCTGCCTCTGCCTCCTGAGTGCTGGGATTAAAGGTGTGGACCATCACCACCCAGCTATGCATTGAAATTTCAATGCCTTTGCCTTCTAAGAAGCAGGCCTGAATCACCAGGCCCCAATAATTGAGCAGTTCTTCAATACCAAAATGGCAAAACACACAGAATAGAGATAAGGAGAAGATAAGAACAATCTACCAAAGGGACAGAACCAACAACCCTAGGGGCCAAGACGTGAGCGTGGTGCTCACAAAGGGAGCTCAGCTGAAATGCCCACATGTTGAGTTCTCCTTTATGTTTATCTTCACTGCTCTTCACTGTCCCCAGTCAAGCCACTGTGCTAGACAGGCCCAGAATAAACACCACTCAGAGGAGGAGGAGGGCATGTAAGTTAATGTTCACTGTAACACTGCAAGCTGACTGTAGTGGTGTGTGCTTATAACTGAAACACTAGAGAAGCAGAGGCAGGAGGATCTCCAGTTAGAGGTCAACCTGAGGTACACAGCCAGACCCTGTCTCAAAACAAAACAGTAACAATCCAAGTCATGCATGTGCTAGCTGGGGTTGCGGTTTCACAGGAGAGATGCGCCTGCAGATGTGGAGGACCAGGGGAGGCTGCAGTGAAGGTGTGCTGAGGATGGAGGGTAAGGCTAGGAAAACGGGAGGGTGACAGCTCAGTGGTACAAGCTTCATGTGGATGAGGCTCTGGATTCCATCTCCAGTGCAGCCCCCCCACCTCCCATCCCCCCACCCTCCCAAAAAGCCTCAGTAAACTAGAAAGTCCAAAAGGCACCTTTGATAAAATGCAAGAAAATGGAGGTTAGTGATAAATGACACGGGAAAGGAAAGGGGACCACATCTGAGTTTGGATTCCATCTTGAGGTCAGTGGACATTGTCGGGAGGATTTGAGAGGAGACTGGATGCCGAGAGGCTTGCCTGGTAATCACATTTGCCTCAGAGAGACAGAAAGGGGTCGGGGTTTGCATCTACCTGTTCCGGGTCTCAACCAACCTTGAATTTTTGTTTTGTTTTGTTTTTCAAGACAGGGTTTTTCTGTGTAGCCCTGGATGTCCTGGAACTCTCTCTGTAGACCAGGCTGGCCTCCAACTCACAGAGATCAGCCTGCTTCTGCTTCCCAAGTGCTGGGATTTTTTTTTTTTTGGTCTATTTAGTCCTGGCTGGCCTCGAACTCTAGGTCCTGGGACTGAAGGTGTGCACCACCATGATCAAATTGAATTTTTTTTTTTTTTGGTTTTTCGAGACAAGGTTTCTCTGTGTAGCTTTGGAACCTGTCCTGGAACTCACTCTGTAGCCCAGGCTGGCCTCGAACTCACAAGATCCCCCTGCCTTTGCCTCCTGAGTGCTGGGATTAAAGGTGTGTGCCACCACCGGCCGGCCAAATTGAATTTTTATTCTATGTTTTTTAAACAGCATTTACAGCTGGATATGGTGGGTTGTACCTGTACTCCCAGAATTTGAGAGTCTGAGGCAGAATTGCCACAAGTTTGAGACCACCTTGGACTATAGAATGAGACCATGTCACAAAACAAAACAAAACAAAACAAAACAAAACAAAACAAAACAGCAGCAACAAAGCCTCCAACCCTCCAAATTGTATTAAGTATTGCAATTTAGAGATGATTTTGAATTATACTGTCGGGCTGGGAATGATGCTCAATGGTAGAGCACTTGCCTAGAATGCTCAAAAGCCCTTGTCTTGCAGGGTGTGCAGTGGGGGGGGGGATGGGGACCAGCACCCATATTGTATATTCTAAGAAGAGAAATTAATATCTTTATTAATAATTAATAATACCACTATTGTCAGTAACTCCAAAGGGAAGAGGGAGTGTTTGTCAACCCTTGCATTGTGACTGGTAGATGTAAAGATGGTTGTGATAGTCATTGACATTTTGTATATCCATGGGGCAAAAGTTCTTTACCTTGGAGGGGACAATTTTTAGGTAATGGTAAAGAACTTTTGCCTCATAAATGGGAAAGTGAAACTATCTGGTGACCAAGCATCTTACGCTAAGACAGTCGCCAGAAGATGGTCAAATGTGTAGACTTCCGAGCCTGTCCTTTAACAGAAACCTTGACTAAGAAATGGGATGTCACTGTGCTCGCTGAGCTTCACTCCATTTGGTGACTGGCAGTGCCATCCCATCAGCCACAGATGGCCAGTGCTGTTTAGTTCATCCCAGGAGCTGCATTGCCCAAGGTGGACTTCGTCTAGGAACATAGCATGTGCCTAGGAGCTGAGGATAGTGAAAACCCCCCTGCAGGTGGACTATACCAGAGGGCCCAGGGTAGGCTCCACACTGGTTTTTTGTTTGTTTGAGACAGAGGCCTGTTAGGTAGCCCAGGTGGGCCTTGAATTCAAGATCTATAATCCTCCTGCCTCAGCCTCTAAGTGCTGAATTACAGGCATGGGCCATCGTGCCTGGTTTTTATATGCAGTGTTTAGAGACTAAATCCAGGGCCTCACACATGCTAGGCAAGTGCTCTGTCAACTAGGCTACATTCCCAGTCTACCGTATTGATTTCAGAGGATTTCCTAACAATGCCAAGCTTGTGGGGTACAGTTTTTATAACCTAAAGTACGGTTGGCAACTAGATATAGAGAGTCCCAGGCTCAGGGACGATGAGAGCCCTTATTTCCTGGAAATCTCTGAAATGGAGCAAGCTGCCGGCCATTGTAAGAATGAACAATATGGGATCTTTCACATCAGAAGCCTCTAAGTAGTCTGAGACTGAAGGAGGATCAGAAGTTGCCAAAGCCTCCTCTGTTTCTAAAGATACTGATGGCATTGCCTGTCAACTCTGTGTGTGTTTTTGACACAGGGTCCCATGTATCCTAGGCTGGCATGGAATTGGCTATGTAGCTAACAACAAACTTGAACTTTTAATCCTCCTGCCTCCACCTTCCAAGTGCTGGGATTGCAGCTGTGTGTCTCCGGGCCTGGCTTGTTGATTTGTAAATGAATTAAGAGATGGGACCCGAAAAGGAACCCAGAATGGTGGATGCAGAAAAATCTTGAGTGTGCAGTAACAAAGCAGATGAATAACACACTGCCCGGAAAAGACGGATTGTGTCACTTGAGAGACGGGAACAAAGTGTTGAAACAGACACTGAACACAGCACACTGGGCAAAGTGCTAATAGGTGTGTTATGTGCTTGCTATTGACACAGTAGTCAATAATTCTAAAAGCTCTGGGTAGTGGGTGTGAGAAACTCTAACGAATGGAACCAGACTGTTAAGACTGTAGTTTTTCCACAAGGAGATGCCTGCTATAGACTGAATGTTCATCTCCCCACCCCATCCCTGCCAAACCCTAAAACAAACAAACAAAAACCCCCCACATGTGTTGAAGTCCTTACCTCTAGTGTGACTGTATTTGGAGATTTTATACATTTGGGACTTTAGGGAGTAGACTAGATTACATGAGGATGTAGGCCTCAACTCTGATAAGATTGTGGTCGTCACAGGAGAGATCTATTTCTAGAAACACACAAAACATTCGAATTTACTATGCACTGTGTTGATTGCATTGGAGAATCTGTGCCCAATATGAGAAACCCCTGAACACTAGGGATTGGACCCAAGGCCTTGCTCATGATAGACCAATGGTGTATCATTGAGCTACAACCCCAGTTCTACACTGGATAGCTTTAGGGCAATGGAAACAAATACTATTGGGAATTTAGGCAAGCCTAACATTTTTACAGAGGAAGTTGAGGCTGGGGATGGTGCTCAGCTGGGACAGTGCTTGCCTGGCATACACTAAACCCTGGGTTTGATCCCCAGCACCACATAAACCAATTGTGTTGGCTCATGCCTGTAATCCCCGCACATGGGAGGTAAGGGCAGGAGATTCTGAAGTTCAAGGTCATCCTTGGCTACATAGTAGGTTTGGGGCCAGCCTGGACTACATGAAATCCTGGAAAGAGGGGGACGGAGCTGGGTGTGGTGGCCCATGCCTGAAACCCCCACACTTAGGAGGTGGAGTCAGGGAGAGATCACAAGCTTGGCCTATGTAAGAAGACCCGGACTCAAAAAACATACAAGATGGGCTTTAATTATCACGTTAATTAAAGTTAATGTGTTTGTTTAAGACAAGATCTCTGTGTAGCCGAAGGTAGCCCCAAGCTCAAGGCAAACTTCCTGCCTCAGTTTCTCAAGGACTGGAATTCTAGAAACGAGCAACCACACTCCAGTTTATATTTTTGGTTGTAGAATCTGGTGTTACTTCAGTCCATACAAGAGCCTGAGTATTCTGCTGGGCAGGGCAGAGAAAGGTTGGTGTAGACAGAGAAGGGTTGAAAGAGAGCAGAACAAAAAACAGAAGGCCCTTCCAAGTCAGTGTCCCTGTCTCACAGGGGCAAACTGGGAGGTGAAGCAGGCTTTCTCAGACCACCAGCCCCCAAATCATGACTCGGAGGAAGTGGGAAAGCAGAACATAGAGAATGAAAGAAAAGTAAAAAGTAGATGAAGAGAAAGAGGTGAATTTAAGTCATAAGAGCTCGCTAGAAACGAGCGTATGCTAAGGCCGAGCTTTCATAATAAATAAGAAGTTTCCCTGTCTTTATTTGGGAGCCGGTTGGCCGTCCAAAGAGAAGGCCGGCTACAAGGGAGCAGTAGGAGAGTAACTGAGTGGCTACTGTTGGTTTCTTCAGGTTCCTTTTTACAAGGATTAGAGGATTAAAGGGTAGAGAATTAAAGCAGAGGGAAGTTCATTACAATACCAACAGAAACTTGCTGGTTGAGGGAACTTGGCTGTCTCTCTGGATTTCTAGGAAGGTCAGATGCAGAGTTCCGTTTGTGGCTCCATTTTGATTTTTAGTCTGGTCTGTTTACAGAGTCTACAGGGCAAGTCCCAAGCCCCTAGTCCAAAATGGAGATATAGATACATACACACATTATATATATATATATATATATTTTATATTATATATATATATATTTAATTTTTATTTTTGAAGACAAAGTCTTACTATGTAGCTTTGGCTGGCCTGGAACTTGGTATGTAGATTAGTCTGGCTTCAAACTCATAGAAATTTGCCTGCCTTTGAAGCCTGCCTCTGAAGTGTTAGGATTAAAGGCATGTAAGACCATGCCTAACTTCAAAAAAAATTTTTTTTGAGACAAGGTCTCATGTAGCCCAGACTAGCCTCAAACTCTCTATGTAACTGAGAGTGACCCTGAACTTCTTCTGATCCTCCTGTGTCCATGCCCCGGGTGCAGGAATTATAGGAGTAGACTACCACACCTGGTTTAACATGTCTGTGTGTCTTCTTATGACATGAATAACCTGAAGGCTCCCTCAGGACTCAGTCATCCCTCATACCCTTCTGCAAATGCCATTATGCTGTGGGTGGGGGCTTCAACATATGAATTTGGGGACACACATAAACATCCAGGTCATAACACCCTCTATAACATGAGCAGGCTTTGGCTAAGCAGTTGAAATCCAGAAAAGAACCAAAGATTGGCTTTTCTCTCATACAAGAGGAATTTTACAACAGACCATCTTAGATTTTACTAGCCACCCTGGGTCTTTCTTCCTGATGGCATTTATTTATGTATCTAGTTACTTACTTACTTATAAACAAGAGGTCCTATATCCCAGGCTGGTCTTAAACTCTCTGTGAAGCAGAGGATGACTTTGAACTTCCATCCCTCCAGGCTCTACCTCCTGAGTGCTGGTGTGAGAGGCTTTTGCCACCATGCGTAGTTTATGCCACACTGGGGATGTGACCCAGAGCCTCATGCAGGCCAGGCAAGCGCTCTCCTAATTGAATTACATCCCCAGCCTCCCGGGGGTCCTGAAACTAGAACACTGGCTGTAGAGACAGCTTGAAGACTGAGTGCTGGCTGCTCTCCTAAGGACCCTAGTTTTATTCCCAGTGCATGTCAGGCAGCTTAGGTCAACTGTAACTCTAGCTCCAGGGCATCTGACACCCTTTCTGGCTTCTGTGGGCACCTATATGTGTGGCATAAACTCATATGGCACACACTCATATAAACACTCACACTCGCACACAAATAAAAATAAGTCTAAAACAAATCAAAAAACCAGGGAGCTGGAGAGATGGCTCAGCAGTTAAAAGCACTGGCTGTTTTTCCAAAGGGTTCAATTCCCAGCACCCACATGGCAGCTTGCAACTGTCTGTAACTAAAGTTCCAGGGGATCTGATACCGTCACACCAATGCACATAAAATAAAGCTAAGTAAATTTTAAAAAAGAAAAGAAAAACACAAAAACAGAATATTTATTTTCTCCATGTCTGCTGTACCACAAGGCGGCTTTACAGATTTTGAATTTGTCAGCCCAGTGATCTCATGACCTAGCTCTCCCTCACCCTGCCTGTGGCCCCAGAACTGTCATTTCTTGACTGCTAACAGTCTCTGTCTTCTGTTTTTGAGCTTCCACACGGTTGCTGCCATTGTCCATTCTATTCTCATCCTTGTAGATTTGTTGCAGTTAAAACATCGTTCACCTATAGCAGGTCAGGGCTTGGAAGGAATGAACTCAGATGTGTGTATTTAATCGGCAAGTCGGCCAGGACTGCAGTACTCCCGCTTCTTAAAAATGATTTGGATAACATTTCCTGGAAACTGTGTTCTTATCTAATATGTTAGCGGCCTTCTGTTGGCCTCCTCCTCATTAAAGGGCCTCAAAAAAGATTTCTTAATCTTCCTTCCTTCTGTGTCCTTAAGGGCCATGAGGCTGCTAAAATAAATTACAATTATGCTTAGCCCCAGCTCATTGGGTGTACACAGTGTATGGGCAGACAGACACGCTCTGTTCTGGAGAGGCAGCTGTTCTCAGGGGACCTGAACTCACTGCCATCGCTAATGCATGCCTTCTTGCCCATGTCTGGCCTTCGCTGGCAGGAAATGTTAAAATATGCTTTAAATACAAAACCACTATTACAGCTAACCCAAGGTAACACCATTAAATAATTACCTTGGTCTCAAAACCTTAAAAGGCTTCCCCCACCTTTAAACAAGTCCTGGTAGGTACCCCATTACAGCAAGCACTTTGCTCGCTTCCATCATAAAAAAAAAGAAAGGAAGGAAGGAAGAAAAGACTTAACGGTAATTCTGCAAACCCAGACTAATGGAGCAACTGTCTATTGCCTAGTGGAGCCCTCCCAGCTGTGTGTGACATCTGATGTGGGGGGACCTCTGTCCTGGTGGAGCTGCTTCCCTTTTCTTCCTGACCCCCTCTAAAACAGCCTGTGCACCTCAGGTCTGGTCCTGTCTAAAGAACCCAAATACAAAGCTGAGTGCGATGGAGCATGTCCTTCCTAGTTCCGGCACTTAGAATGCTGAGGCAGGAGGATGTGAAGTTCAAGGTCATACACAGACACCTGTATTTAAAAAAAAAGAAAGAAAGAAAAAAGAAAAGAAAGTATAATAAATAATATTTGTAAAGCACCCAAAGACAATTCCAGTCAGCTCTCCAAGTAGTTGGCTTCCATTTTACTAATCTCCACTGGTCATATCATCCTTACGTAGGTCTCTAAATAAACCCAGTCTCTCTGCTGCTAACTCCAAAACACTAAAAACCCCACAGCACACCCCCCACTTTGGCTAAGAAAAGCCTTGATACCCATGCGTACATCTGTGTGACCACCCTAGCTGATACTCTCCCCTGCTCAGGCAAGTCTTGAGTAGACAGGCACCATTCCTTGATGGGGCATTGTCCAGCATTGTCATGTTGGAGGGTTCTGACCAATGAGACACTCAGACAAATCTCACATGGAGGTGTCCAAGAAAGGTTTCCTGTTTCCCAGACAGGGATCCCCAGGAAGATTCATCCTCTTTTGATCATCATTGTTGGGCCTTGATGTGGTACCTGGAGCTACAGCTGTTAATCTAACAGATGTGTGGAGAAGGATCACAGATCCAAATCATCGTGGCCAAATCAATTAAAGCAAGCTTTTGTTGTTGTTGTTGTTCATGTTCATGGGCTCTCCCCAAAGGTAGGGTTCAAGATATTAACGCTGGACATGGATGAGTTAACAGGTTTTGTTTGTTTTGTTTTGTTTTGAAGACAGAGTTTCTCTGTATAACAGCCCTAGCTGTCCCAGAACTCACTCTGTAGACCAGGCTGGCCTCGAACTCACAGAGATCCACCTGCCTCTGCCTCCTGAGTGCTGGGATTAAAGGTGGCTGCGCCACCACTGCCCAGGTGAGATAAGGGCTTCAGTAGTTAGGAGTACTGGGTTTCCTAAGTTGGGGGTGGTTGGCAGGCAAATAGGTTGGGTTTCAAAAGCAAAACATAAGCCTAACAAGTTGGTCATAAGGATGTCTTGAACAAAGACATGACTGCAAGGTGGTCATAACAAGGTAGCAACAAAGTGGTCATAACAAGGTGGTCACAACAAGGTGGTCACAACAAGGTGGTCACAACAAGGTGGTCACAACAAGGTGGTCA
>CABHPQ010155464.1:13418-24720 GCA_902168405.1 Peromyscus aztecus
GGAGGAGGAGGAGGAGGAAGAGAGAGAGAGAGAGAGAGAGAGAGAGAGAGAGAGAGAGAGAGAGAGAGAGAGACTGATTGTAACTGGGTTAAGATGCAGAAGTGAAACCTGAACCGCCAGCTCCGTGGACAAGCCCTGGCAATCCTGTGTTTTCCTGTATGTTGGATCCCAAGACACTCCACACAATCCTCAGTGTCCAAACCTCAGGTGATTGTTTATTATTGGGTGGTGCACACATGCCACGGTGCAAGTGTGGAGGTTGGGGGACAATTTTTAGTGGTCATTCCCTCTTTCTACTGTGGGTTTCAGGGACTGAACGCAGGTTGTAGCTTGTGAGGGAAGTGCTTCTACCTGCTGAACAGTCTTATTGGCCCCCACACGCTCATGTTTGAAGCATCCTTGTTGTAGGTGAAGTTTCTGTCCTGCCAGCAGCTCCCAAATAAAAACACCGAGGCTTATATTAATTATAAATGCTCGGTCAATAGCTTAGGCTTGTTACTAACTAGCTCCTACAACTTAAATTAACCCATTTCTATTAATCTACATTCTGTCATGTGGCTCGTGGCTTTACCTGTCCTCCATTGTCCTGCTACCTCTGTGGCTCCTGGTGACTCTTCTGACTCCTCCCTTCTTCCCAGAGTCCTCTGTGTCTGGCTGTCCTGCCTATACTTCCTGCCTGGCTTTATTAACCAATGAGAGTAACACATATTCACAGTGTACAGAAGAATTATTCTACAGTACCCTGTTCTTTTTTTTTTTTAATGTAACTGGACATCTAAGTCAAACAAGAAATAAAGTCTGAATCAGAGAAGCCTTTTATGACAGATTCAGCCAATATGGGCAGAAAAAAAAGACAGAATAAGATTTTGACAACTAAATTGGTCAAGATATGTGTAGAAACCTGACTCAACCACCTAGATGCCACTCAGGGTTCTTGTCGATATGAGATGCATCGCTATCAGAAAGACAAGACTTTATTAACTTGAAATACGAGTAGACAGGCCCGGGAAACTTCCCAGTAGGTTCCAGGAGAACAAACTTAAGTCGTGTCTTAAGGGACGGACTCCTAACTTAGTCAAAGTATCATTTTGAGAGGTGTGTCCAGCCTTCTGCTCTGGAGCCTGTGGTGGCAAACGCTTCGGGGTCTCATCTGTGTGCTCCTGCATCTGTGCTTTTCCTGCTGCCGTCCTCCAACCTCCGTGCCTCTCTCTCTCGTCCGCTTCCCCTGCCTCTCTGTCCCTGTCTCTCCTTTCCTCCCCTTTCCCTTCTCCTCCTTCCTTTTTTTACCTGTTCTTTCTCTCCCTCCCTCCCTCCCTCCTTCTTTCCTTCCTTCCTTCCATCTTGGGGATTGAACCTACAGCCTGGATCATGCTAAGTAAGTACTTTACCACTGAGCTACAAACCCAGCCCTGTTTTCTCTTTTTAGTTTTCTTTTCCTTTTGGTGCTGAGGGTTGGATCCAGCTGAACCCCCGTTTTGAATGGCTTTACCTTGTGGCTCTGTTTGGTCATGCTTGGGCTCCTGGACTGCTTCGCACTGACATGGCTGTGCTACCCACAAGTTTGTGAGTCTCCCTGGCTGTGACTGTGGTCTCTGATGGTCAGGAGTGGGAAAGCCCAGCTCCTTTATCTGAAGTTGGACAAGCTCTGAAGTGTGCTTGAGCTGGCAGAGCTCCCTCCATGGTGCTGAGACTGGGGCCTGGCCAGCATCACACACTTGCTTTCTACTTTCTTTTCCTTTACATCTGTCCCCATTCCTTTCACTGTCCTTGCTGGGAGCCTTCCTTAAGTCACTTACACATAGTCCCTGTCTCAATATTTGTTTTCAGGACCCCAGCCTAAGGGAAAAAAAGAAAAGAAAGAAACCTTCCCAGATGAACCCCGCTGCTGTGTACAACCTAGAGGTATGCATCAAAGCTCACCTTGAAGAAGCTTGGCTGAAATGTGGCCAGATCATCTTTGACCCATTACTACACGAGGACTTACGGCTCTGGTACAGCTGGAGGGAGGGCATGGGCAAGAGCAACTTGGCCCTTGACAGTTAAAAACAAAACCAAGAACTGAGGAGCCGAGGAGATAGCTTAGTAGGTGAAGTGCTTTTGGGGTAAGCGTGAGACCCTGAGTTGGGATTCCCTAGTACCCATGTAAAAGGCCAGGCATAGTGGCACATGCCTGTCATCCTGGCTCTGGGGAGGTGGAACCACGGGGTATCTCCGGGGCTCACTAGCCAGTTAGCCTTGGCAAATTGATGAGCTCCAGGTTCAGTGGGAGATCTTGTTGTTAAAAACAAAACAAGCCGGGCGGTGGTGGCGCACGCCTTTAATCCCAGCACTCGGGAGGCAGAGGCAGGCGGATCTCTGTGAGTTCGAGGCCAGCCTGGGCTACCAAGTGAGTTCCAGGAAAGGCGCAAAGCTACACAGAGAAACCCTGTCTCGAAAAACCAAAAAAAAACCCAAACAAACAAAAAAACGAGGTGGAGAGTAATAGAGAAAACATCTGCTATTGACGCCTGGCCCCTACAGGTCCTTGAACACACACACACATACACTCACACACAAACATGCATGTACATACACACAACACACCAACACACACACACACAGGAGCATGTACATACACACACACATAAGCATGCATTCACATGAGTGTGTACACACACACACACACACACAGCTTCCTGGGAAACAAGCGTCACAGCCATGGCTGCTTTGTGAGGGAGGTCACAGGAGGCTACAGGTATGGCTGTGTTCTTCTTGAGCACTATGGGGTGGTTCTGGATCACTGTTAACTTCTTACCCAGTTGAAGAGAGTTTTCAACCACGAAACAAAGAGATTTTTACCATGCTTGTAAAGAACCTGTGTCTCCTGACATATTGGCCACTTACTATAACTTTTTAAAAATTTAGTTTATGTGTGTGGGTGTTTTGACTGCGTGTGTGTCTGTGTAGCACATGTGTGCCTGGTCCCTCGGAGGCCAGAAGAAGGTGTAAGTTACCTTATGGGTGCTGGGAATTGAGCCCGTGTCCTCTGGAAGAGCAGTCAGTGCTCTAAATCATTGCGCCATCTCTCCAGCCCCAGGCACTCATAATTTCCTCACTCTTCATCTCTCTAGAAAGAGAAAGCAGTGTTCGTTTTGACTGACACACACACGTGTTAAGAATGTGTACATCTTTCCTGGTTGGCTACGGTCACACCAGACCCACGGGTCCTAGAAACCTAGACATTTTCAGGTAAAGTTAAAAAAAGCCCAAAGAGCTCACCCTCATCAGACAAGGACACCCAATAAAGTCTTGGATCTTGGGGCTGTGGAGGTGGCACCTTTAGTAAAAGACAGCCCTGAAAACTTAAGTTCAGACTCCCAGCACCCACCAAGTAGAGAAGAGACTAAGGAAGAATCTGGCTTGTATACACACATACACACACACACACACACACACACACACACACACACACACACCATACATACACTAGCACACATAAATATAAAATGATAAAGCTAGGACCCAAGTTCAATTCCCAACATCCATACATCGACTCACAACCATTTTTAACTCTAGTTCCAGGGGATCCAATGTCCTCTTCTGCCCTCCAAGGGCAGTGCACATATGTGGAATACAGACATGCATTCAGGCAAACATTATACACATAAAGTAAAAATAAATACAATCTCAAAAAATAAAAATGATAATGTTCATATATACAGGAAGGAATGGAAAAATATGAAACACTGTATTTTTGCTATTTTCTTGGAATTCTTTTGGAAAATAATTCCAGCAAAAACACCACTATTTATTATAAGCTTTTAAAAAAAAACCCTGTGGAAGTAAACCGCATGAGAATAATGGCAGAATGATAGGAGAGCAAGGGGAACTTTTCTTGGGAATTTACATCTTTATGGAAATTGGTATACATTAATTTCAAGCCAAACATGATCAATAAAGGATGCGCATTCTGATCACCTGGCGCGAAAATGACGACCTGATGACAAGGTTGAGCTAATCAAAACAGATGGTGGAAACAGAACAGAGGCGATTAACTGTGTGGTTAATTGAAGGCTGGAAAGGAACATTGGAAAAAACGGTAGGGCCAATGGAAAATAAACAGTAAGGCCGTGGATTTAAACCCAGTCTTGCCAATGTTGCATTAACTGTGAGTAGATTAAACACTTGAGTTAAAAAGCAGAGACTATCAAGCTAGATAAGAAGGCCTCAAATGTATTCAGGCTTAAGTGACTTACTTCAAAAGAACAGATAAAGTAAAAGAGAATGGAAAAATGTATATTATGTAGATATAATAAAATAATCATAAGAAATACAAATAGGAACAAGAACAAATAAGAAAGCCAGTGTGGTGATAAGTGTCAAATAAAGTAAGCTTCAAGATAAGACTTGTTACCAGACATAAGGAGATTTTTTTTTTCTTTTGGTGTTTTTGAGTTTCTTGTATCCCAGTCTGGCCTCAAACTTGCCATGTAGAGAATGACCTTGAACTTCTTTAAAAACAAAACAGCTTTTATGCATATGGTGCTTTACCTGCATGTGCACCACACGAGTGCCTGGTGTAGAAGTCAGAAGAGGCAAAAATTAATAAAATTGGAGAGAGTGTTTGTCAAATCCACGGTCATTTTTGAATCCCTGGTACTCGGTTTCACTGTCAATGTAATAAGCCAAATCAAGCGAACTTAAAAAGTCCAGGTTTAATGAGCCAAGCACTCTCGGGTGACTCTCAAGTCCCCAGAAGTGAGGTAGGGGAGGGAGGAGGAGAAATCACAGGGCAGGTCTAGGGACTGAGCTTAAAAACCCTGTAGGCCCGGTCCTGAGCTTCAGGGGAGCGGCCTGACCTTTTGGCAGTCTTTCTGAGGGGGCACGGTTTGGAAAGGGAGGAGTGGGGCTGTGGTGGAACTTCCAATTGAACATCCCGATCTTCTTGGATGTATGGGTGCTGGTTCAAGTCTGGCTACTTCCTGTTGGCATGGGACGATATGAGGAGGGGAGTTGGGAGTCGGTGGGCTCACGCTCAGTGGGAGGTATGGGTGAAAAAGCATCTGGTTAACTGCCATGACCTCAAGAATCTGTTCCTTGAAGCAGAGAAGGCAAGCTGCTAGGAGAAAAAAGATAGATTATTAAAACTGGCCCTATGAACTGTCTAGCCATGAGAAGACTGAAGACTACCAGAAAGAATGGAACAGAGATGTGCCCTGGTTATACAGGAAAGGCCAAGGTGAATGAGCAAGACAGAAGAGCAGATAGTCCCTTCGCTGTGATATTTTGAAAAACCAGAGGGTGGAGGGTCCCAGTTGCTGGACGGACCATTTATCCTGGTTAGGTTCCCGTTTGAGCATGGAGAGGTGGTACCAGCATTGATGTCCCAGGAGCCTGGGGGGATGTCACTCTGAATCAGGGAATGATGTGCTCCAGGAGTACCTGAGCCATCGCATCTGCCGTTTCCCTGGAGGTGGGGAGTGCCTCCAACCATCCTGTAAAGGCGTCAACAAGAGTTAAGAGATAATGGAGCTTTTTAATGAGTGGGCATGTGGGTGAAGTCAGCCTGCCAGTACTTGCCCAGCTGGTGTCCTCAGAACTGGTGCAGGGGCTGGTGTATCGGGGGCCCCTATGGGTTGACCTTGGCACACATGTGGCAGGAGAAGTGAACCTGTAAAATCTGGGCGTGAAGATGGGTCAAAGGGGAGCTCCAGAGACTGATACTAGTTTCCACCAGGCCAGATGCCTTGATACAGTAGCAGAACTCTTTCCCCAGGGACATGCAGGTGTCTGTAAAACAGCTGGAACAGACTTACGTCTTGGTGTCATAGTAAAAGGCTATGGCTTAGAACCTGGAAACAACCTAGATGCCTGTCAACTGAAGAATGGATGAAGAAAATGTGGTCCATTTACACAATGGAGTACTACTCAGCAGAGAAAAACAATGACAGCATGAAATTTGCAGGCAAATGGATGGAACTAGAAAATATCATCCTGAGTGAGGTAACCCAAACCCAGAAGGACAAACATGGTATGTACTCACTCATAAGTGGATACTAGATGTAAAGCAAAGAACAATCAGACTGCAATCCACAGAACCAGGGAGGCTATATGGCAGGGGGGACCCTAGGATGACTGTGGCTTAGAATAAGTTTTGGTTTTACTCAATCACTGAGCAAGCCTCAGTGAAACATTTCACTATTAGGATAAGAATTTGCACTGTATCAAGCTGATAATAGAAAAATAAATAAATAATTTTTTTTAAAAAGGCTATGGCTTTGAGTTAAAACATTTTTCATAGGACCTGGTTTTAGCCCAGTGAAACATACCTTTAAGTCTATACTTAGAAGACAACCAGAGGAAATTTACTGAACAAAAGAGGTTGAGCGTGCGAAGGCGGAGGGAAGAGGGGGAAGAGCGGGGGAGGAGGAACAGAGTTGAACACGCCTGCAGGCTTCCATATCCTCTTCAATGCTAACCTGTTTCCGAGGAAAAGGCGTTGGCATTTCAGCAGTTTTGCCATATGTGGCTGGAGACAATACAGTAATGCTGAAAAGCCTCTATGCAGTCCTAAAAGCCGGGACCAGGAAAGTTCACAGCAATCTAAGAACTTAGTCAGTGCTCTATCAGTTTATCAAAGCTGTATTTCTCAGGGCTAAAACTCTGAACCTCCGATTTCCAGTGTAATAATAGCATAGAAAGGGGACAGAAGTCTGAAACAGCTTTACATGCCTTAAGTGGGAAGTTACATCTGAATCCTGTTTATCCTTTACTATGAAGCCTGCGAATAAGGCAAACCTGTGTGTATTTTTGACAGGAAACTTAACTAATGAGCTACCAAGGTGGTTGTAGCCTTGAGGGGCCAGGGGGAGAGCTGTTATATTAGTAAATCTATCAGTACCCTAGTCATCAAACAACATCAGATCCGAGAAGGATAAATTTCACCTGAGTAAACAGAAGTGAGACAGCTTCCTGGCTACCTAGGCAGCTATCCCAGGTTTCTCCATGGTCACTGGGGAGAGAGGTCCCAAAGCAGTATCAGTCTTCAGCTGCCAGGCCCAGGAAGATCTGACAGACTTTCCTGTGGAGTAGGAATTTGGGGAGACTGGCCTACCTTGTCTTGGCAAAGTGGGGCAATCAATTCCCCAGTGTCCTGCTTGTCCACCGTCTAAACAGGGTCTTAGCAGCAGTTAAGGTACAAGGCAGTTTTCTGCTCTGTGGCTGGCTTTGCTACATTTAAAACAAACTCCAGGTGGAAGTTCTTTTGTGGCCATGGAGGAGATACAGGATGCTGCCGGGAGTTGGCATGTCTCTATTATGAGAAGCTTTTTTATTAAATGTCATATTCTCAGATCTCTAAAGTGTTTGAGAATCAGGGGATTGTTATCTGTTAGGCACAAGCAGTTCAGTATCTCTAGAAGGCAAAACCCAGTTTTCATAGTGTAAGCAATTTAGTGTTTCTAAAATCAATATCAAGGGGATTGCTCTTATGTCACAAAATCTGGCTGCCAGCAAGATACATCCCTGAACTTGGATGTATGGAGGTACAACTTTGATACTTCAGTAAACCAGCATTATTTTAAATCCTATCTTTCATAAACCTTGTTTTTAGGACAGGACAGGAATTATCATACAGAAATCTATCCTAATTCAAAATATCATGGAGACCTATTGTCTCTTGGTGGACCCACTCCATGTGGTCACCTTTATTCAAGATGGCAGTGAAGTCATATGACCTCCTTTTTCTCCATTCTTAGTCAGAATGGTGACTGCCCATGTGGTTATACTTAATTAAGGTGGTGGCAGACCATGTGTTGTTTTCCAGAGCAGTTCCAATTTGGAGTTACCAGTTTTTGTTATTTTGTCTTTTTTTTTTTTCCTCCTGGAGCTGAGGACTGAACCCAGGGCCTTGCACTTCCTAGGCAAGCGCTCTACCACTGAGCTAAATCCCCAACCCCGGAGTTACCAGTTTTAAGTTAACGTTTTGTTATAAATTTTCAACCATACCCAATTTCTTAGCTGTTCTTTAATTAATGATGAGATCGAACAGCATAAAATAACTTTCTCTGTCATTACATCAGAATCAGGGCCATAAAATCCCAGAGGCAAATTCTGAGCCCAGGCAGCTAGTTGTAATAACAACAGCTAACACACAGAACATGTAAACTCAGGCATTCAAGACCAGTCAGAGACAGGCATGCAGTGGCCACATACCATCCATACACACAAAATAGATGGGCCATTTTTAACAGAAAAAAAAAAATTCTTAGAAAATCATGTCAGATGAGCAACTTACAAATGCTGAAATAAGAGTTTACAGTGTGGAGCAGTTTGTAAGAAACCATAGGAATGAAAGACACTTCCTGGCCATAACATGGCTCCTGTCGGGCCAGCCCACTGCTGGTGGCCGGGTGCTGCCCGTGGTACCTGGACTCACAGGCAGCAACGTCTGAGGTAGGAGGGCCGATGCAGGCTCTCAAGCAGCGGTGCCTCGTGCACCTGATACTGGAGGAGAAGGCGCTGTGGAGGAAATTGAAAAACAGAGTAGCAGTGCAGACTGCCTGAGATCTAAAGCAAGCCCGGAGGAGCAAGCTGGAACAGCCAGTGGAGGACTTGGATGAAGAGATTGTTTAGGAGAGAGGAAGGTGTAGCAGAGTTTATTCAAGGAGAATGGATTTGTTAGGTGGAGCGGGTGGGTAGAGTTCCGGGCGGGGCAGGGGAACAGACAGAAGCAGAGAGTGGGGGAGGGGCGGAGATGCCAACAGGGAAGGGATGGGGATGCAAAGCTTGTAACCCTGGATGAGGGAGCTCAAACCATCGTGTGGTGTGACAGCCCCAATTTGGATAAATTTTGTAGGAGACACCCCAAGGGTGTCTGGGGATCGAACTTGGACCTGCAGGTACCCATTTACAAGCCTTTTTCTGGAGACCGAAGGGTACAGAACCACGTCCAGTTCCATAAGCCTATGACTGGGAGTGATGTGGGGATTGCCTCTGTGCAGAACACCTCCTGTACAAAGGAGCCCAAGTGGCAGGGACTGTCCCTGCTTCAGAAATGGGCAGGGATTGCCTAGCGCGTGCAGTGGCTTTGGCAGGTAACCCAGAAGCCTTTGATCCAGAAAGGGTCAACAGACTCGGAAGACATCCTGGATGCCTTATAGCCTTTTGGTTTGGAAATGGGTGACTTAACAAGCCAAAAATCGGTTCAGTGTGGCAGAGGCAGGCTGGGTAGGAGGGAGAGTGGCTTCCCACGTTGCCAGGGGACCAGCGGGGAATGTGACCACATGGCTGGTGGCCAGTGAGGGCGGTGAGAGGCCCAGTTCTACTTGGGCTCAGCACCAGATGATAGGTATTTTTGAGTCCCCAGTAATGGGTTTCTCCGCTGACTCAATAAGCCAGATCAAGCTGAATTAAAAAGTAAAGGACTAGGTGTAACCTGAGCAAAGCATTCTCAGTGACTCTCAAGCCCCTCAGAGGTGAGGCAGGGGAGGAAGAAGGAGAAATCATATGGAGGTCTAAGGATTGGAGCTTAAATTCTCTGTAGGCACAGTCTTGAGCTGCTCTGGGGGAGGAGGCATCGCTTGGCGGGTTTTCTGAGGGGGCTGGGGTTTGGAATGGGGGCTTGGGGCTGAGGCAGAGCTTCCAACTGAACAGGCTAGAAGACTTTTTTGTTATTTTGATATCTTTCTTTCTGTCTGTCTTTCTGTCTTTTGACAGGGTCTCACTATGTAACCTCGGCTAACCTGGAACTCACTATATAGATCAAGCTGTCATTGAACTCACAGAGATCCGTCAACCTCAGCCTCCTAAATGCTGGACTATTTTTATTCTTTTAAGGTAGGGTTTGTCTCAGTTAGGGTCACTATTGCTGTGATGAAATATCATGACCAAAAGCAACTTGGGGAGGAAAGGGGCTTATTTTGCTCACACTTCTACGGCACAAACCATCAAAAGCAGTTCGAGTGGGAACTCACACAGGGCAGGAACCTGGAGGCAAGAGCTGATGCAGAGCCATGGCGGGACCACTTACTGGCCTGCTCCTCCTGACTTGCTCAGCCTGCTTTCTTACAGAATCCAGGACCACCAGCCCAGGGATCGCCCCACTCACAATGGGCTGGGCCGCCCCCCCTCCCCCAATCAATCACTAAGAAAATGACCTATATGCTTCCTGACATCTAATGCATCTTATGGAAGCATTTTCTCACCTGAGATTCCCTCCTCTCAAATGACTTTAGCTTGTGTCAAGTTGACATAAAACTATCCAGTACAAGGCACTTACTCTAGAGCACAGGCTGGCCTCAACTCCAGACAATCTTCCTGCCTCAGCCTCTCAAGTGCTGGAATTACAGGTATAACCCACCAAGACCAGTTTATTGATGGAGATTTTAGCATCTGTCAATCATGGAAGGACTAAGAAAAAAAAACCTATCAGGAGGTTGTATTAGTTACTTGTCCTGTTGCTGTGGCAGAAAACCCACAAAGGCAATCTAAGGGGGGATTTATTTGGGGTCACAGGCCATCATGGCAGAGAAGTCACAGCAACAGATGCTCGAGGCAGCTGGTCATATGGCATCTGCAGCCAAGAAGCAGAGGGTGATGGACGCTGGTGCTCAGCCTGCTTTCCCCTTTGTATGTAGTCCGAAGCCTCAGCATATGGAGTAACACCACCCACATTTGGGGTGGGTCTTCTTCCTACCCTAATTAACAGAGTGTAGATACACCCTCACAGACATCCTTAGAAATCGGTCTCCAAGATGATTCTAGAGCCTGTCAAGCTGATTTATAGACACCATCACAGATACAGAAAGCAGTATATGACCCACCAGGTTGTACTGCCTGACATTTCTAAAACTCTATGCCCAGTAACTGAAGAACAAACTTTTCTTCCCAAGGCCACATGGGAGGTTTCCCCTGACAAGCTGGGCTACAAAATAAGTCAAGAAAGCCTAAAGGCTGACATCTATAAAGATTACAAAGATGATAGATTCTCTGACCACCATAGAATAGTATTTTAAATAACAGCACAGAAATCTAATGAAGCCTAATTAAACCGCTTGCTATAAAATTACTTATAGATAAAGGGAAAAAATCATACTGGTTAAGGTAAATGTAGGAGGAGCGTTCAAGGCTAGCCTGGGCTACATAGTGAGCCCAAATCTCAAAAAAATATAGTAATGAGTAAAATGATGAAGAGGAGGAGGGGATCAACTAACCACACATCAACATTTATGAGATACAGATGAGACTCATTTCAGAGGAAAATTTGTAGCTTTATGGGCTTAGATGATAAAAAGAAAGGAGGGAAGGAAGGAAAGGGGGGGGG
>CABHPQ010155465.1:0-25588 GCA_902168405.1 Peromyscus aztecus
TTTTTATGGTCTTCCTAGGATAGTGACTTGCTCCGAGGGCTGGCTTTTTGTGGCCTCTGTACGTACTCATGCTATAAGTCACCCCACGTATGTTACACACATACATATGAGTCCTCTTCTGTAGCACAGACACTGTGCAGAAAGCCCAGTGTAGACTGTGAGCTGGGGATGAGGCAGATCTTGGTTTGCCATTTACTACCTGAGTGACCTTGAACAAAATATTTACCTCTCAAATACAAATTCTACTTCCACACAAAATGAAGACTTCCATGTTTACCTTGGACAGTTGAAGGTAAGGACAGCCGAGGATGAGTTGAATAAAGAAGAAAAGCAGGGACGGCTAATATTCTTAGCCTGAAAACTTTGCCTTTGTAAATAATTCATGATGTTATTTACTTCTACTTACATTTAATCGGTCTGAAGCAAAAATTATGACCCTATAAACAGATGGCTTAAAGAATTCTATCAATTGCTGCACTGAAAGTCAAAGGGCACACTTGCTTTGAGTTCACAGGAAAGTGAACACTTTGCAAGTCACAGATTAAGCCATACAGCACAGAGCTTCTCCTGACGAATCCCAGCCTGCCAAAGAGGCAAGGATATCTCATGCAGGCCTGGCAGGCTTCCTCCAGTTTTGGTCTGAGGTCATCTTCTCCTCCCTCAAAAGCTTTTGAAAAAATGTCAACAGAGAAGCAGGTCTCAGACATTTTCACAATCTGCCCAGTATGCTGGGGCAAGATAAGCCTCCTTCATCTTAAGATTCCTATGTCAGCTAGCAAAACCAGGCTCAGCAAAATCTGCTTCATTGCCAGGTAAGAGAGGAGCCAGGATCCTGGGGCTGGATGAGGGTGCCAATCAGCTTGATTGGCCTCAGTAACCCAGCCCTACTTGATCTGCTCAGCACTTGGCCTCTGAGTTTGCCTTATCTTGTTGCTAAGCTCCGCCCCCAACTTTCTCTAAGGGTGTCAGAGATAAGGCTCATTTTTTCTCATCCTTCTAACAAAAAAACTTCAGGGAGGGAGGGAGAAGAGGGTTTGTATGGGTTTATAGTTCCAGGGGAGATGGTCGATCATGGTGGGAAGGCATGGAGGTGAGAACATCAAAGTTGATCACACTGCACCAGGAGGTATAGAGAGAGATGAGCACTGGACCTCAGCTCACTTTATCCTTTTTCTGTTTTATTTAGTCTGAATTCATAGGGAAGTGAACACTTTGGATGGTCCTGCCCATATTCAGGTCTTCTCTGTTCAGTTAAACCTCTCTGGAGATGCCTTCACAGATACATTCAGAGGTGTGTCTCTCAAATCTCATCACGTTGACAATGATGGTTCACCATCACATCATCTCAAAGCACAATACCAAGACAGCTGTCTAGGTATACTGAATGATTGAATGAGTGATGAAATGAATGAATGTGTAGAGTGCACAGGCTAGCTTTTGTTTATTCCACCACCAACATTGCCTCTCCCTCGCACCTCTTGAACTTGTTCTGAAGTGTAGGGAGAAAACACAAATTTTCAAGTCCTTGCCATCTATACTCTGTACCTACCATCACTTTTTTTATGAGTTCCATTTTATGAGGAAGAAGAAAAGTGAAAAAGCAGTTCACCCAAGCTCCCAGACAACGGGGTGATAACCACAGGACCCAAACACTTCAAAACGTCCAGGTCTTTCTGCTCTATGGTAGCATTTCTCAGCATTGGGGGAGGTGCCAGTTGGTAGAGAAGTAAAAAGGACGGGGTGTGTGACCCTTAGTCAAACTATGTGCCTGTTGATTGGCACCTAAGCCACTTTAGATAGATGAGGCCTCACTTCCTGTTCCAGAGACTCTAGAATACAGACAAGCAGTCATTTCACAGAGCTTTCCTGGGCAACCTCTACACTCCTGGCACCACCAGAGACAGATAAATCAGTTCTCCAGTTGGCCCTGGAGGAACTGTTGACAAAAGCTTCCTTGGCCTCCTTTTCAGGGAATTATTAAAAATGAATCTGCAGAATTTGTGTTTGCTACAGAAGCATGGGGAAAAGCACTGGTTGCAGAGGTGGAGATCCGTTTGGAATTTTAATTCACACCAGAGGAATTCACATAGAGAGAGGGGAGGGTGTAGTCGTCATCACATGGAACAATAATTAGTAACCAGAAGAAATGTCTAAAAATAGCATCAGAGGCTGGTAAGGAGAAGTCTGGAGAGTCCAGATTGTTGGCACACACACATGCTTGTACCATTTCTCTCCATCACCATGGACCCTCAGGTCCAAGCATCCCAGAGCACAACCTAGCAGATTTCTGCTTGGAGGAAGTTTCAAGGTCCTAAGTTGAAAGACAACTGCATGTCTGCAGAAACAGCATGTTGAGATACATAGTGAAAAGCTTCCCATGGAGGACTTACATTTAAGAACAAATGGAAAAAATACTCACAAATGATGTATAAATATTAATCTCAAAATATTGAGATTTGGAGGCTGTGGATATGACTTATTTAAAAAAAATGCTTGTTGTGCAAAGATAGGGACCTAAGTTCAGATCCCAACACTCATGTCAAAAGCCAGACCCAGCTGCATGAATCTGAAACCCCTGCACTGGGAAGGCAGAGACAGGAGCATCCTTGGAGCTCAATTGGCCTTGATGAATCAGTAAGGCCCAGATTAAGTGAGAGACCCAGCCTTAAAAAACGTGTAGGAGAGCAATAGAAGAGAACATTCAGCACTGACCCCTTGCCTCCACACATATGTACACATATGCGGGTGTATCTGTGCACACATGTACACACACACACACACACATGCACGCACGCACACACACGCACACACACACCACTTATCTAGCACATCAAGGTCCTTGAGACTTGACTACGTGTGGTGAGGGAATGAAGAGAGAACAGACATACAGATACACAGACACCCAGTTACCCATGTACAGAGAAGCTGGGATCAGGCTGGTTGTGCTAACTCTGATGGAGCACACCTACAGTAACTGGGAATGTGCTGCTTTTGCTCTGCACAGCGCACAGGGGAGGAGTTACCCAGTCTCAGTAGGAGCTTTCTGTGACAAGCAGCCTCAAGCTGTAAACATCCATGAAGAGCAAGATGCAACTGTAGTTTTTACTCATACTGCCAACACTCACATTCAGATCAGAGGAAGGCTTTGACAAATTCCCATGGGCCTGAGGCCTTGATCCTTGGCGGGGCTGTGCCCATCTCAACAATGCACATCACTCAAGACTTGCTCAGCGCTCCAGCCCCAGCAGGTATACACACAGAGAATGAGAATTATAGTCCCACTAAGCTTCCATATGAACCAAAGTATCTGTTAACATGGTAATGAAAGATAAGTAATTTCCAAATATTTTATAAAAAGACAAAAGGGGCACTAGATTTTTCTGTGTGGCTCCAGAAGCATAATATTTGAGTTTGCTTGAAGGCTGAGTTAATCTTGAGTGAATCATGTCTATTTTCGAGATCTGAAGGTGGTGATGGTGGGTGGACTCAGATAGAGAAGGAGAACAGGGTCCTTTTTGCAGAACTAAATGCTGATGCTTATAAGACCTGAATATCCTGAGTGAAAATGAGGAGTATTAAAAACACGAGACACCAGCTCTCCCAAAGAATTGTGAAGCTCAAAAATTCATGTTTGGGTCAGCAAGCATCATGGCCACCACCTTGCATATCTTTCCAAGGATTGCCCGAAGGTAAAGCTTTGAGGGCCTCTGAGCATCACTCAGACCTCCTACAGCCTCTCAAAATATTCTGTTGGGGTGATGAGTCTGGCAGGGGGAACAACTGTGGAGAATAAGCCAGCATTACACCCAGAGCCCAAACCCTGGCATTTTAAGATGATTCTAGAGTCTGTCTGATCAGTGTGTCTAGGACTGAGACATTCAGGTCACAGGGACAGACTTTCAGTGGTCTGACAGAAAGACAAGCAGGGTAAAGAACTCTGTTGTTCTGCAATAGTCTTGTGCTGGTAGTGGTGGTGGTGGTGGTGATGATGGTGGTGATGATGATGTTCCTCCTTCCCCTTTCTTCCTCCCCTTCCCCCACCTTTTCTTCCTCCTCTCCCTCACCTTCTCATCTTCTCCGTCTTCCCTATTCTCACCCTCTTCTTCCTCCTCCTCTCTTCCTCCTTCTTCTCTTTTAAACTTTTTAATTAGGAAAAATTTCAAAATATAGAAAAGTAGAAATGTTAGTGCACTGAACATCATTTGCCCATCCCTCTAATCCATTACTATCAACATTTTAAACCAAGCATCCTGTCCATTTCTCCTTCAATTTTTAGATAAATCATTCCAAACCAGTTCAAAATAAACCACAGACACCTGACGGTTTAACACACATATCCAAAAGAAAAGGGTATTCTCTTAGAAAACTGGAAACTCTTTAGCACTGTTACCCACTTTGTAGATGAGGAAATTGCTCAGTGCCTGGAGATCTCTTTGAAGCAGGCAAGGAAGCTGATCCCTGCTGCAGGTAGTTGTTGGGAGTCAGTGGATGGAGGTGAGGAATGCCACTGAGCCATGGCACTCTCAGAGCCCTGGCAGCTCTCAGAGAACCCACTGATATATGAGAAATACATAAAATAATACCCTAAAAAGGTGAGAAGACAACCAAAGCCTTTAAAAGCCCATCCTATCAGATACGTAGTCTTCATATGTGAGGAGCACTTCCAGATCGGCACAAAGATAAGCATCTTGTTTTGAAATGGAGTATTTTAAAGTCTCCTATTGTTTCACTAGCCTCTCCTTTGCCTAGTTTTCCTTTGGTACCATATCCTCTACCACCTGATAGAGCTGTGATTCTGCCTTCTCTGCCATAAGAACAGGCATGTGACCAGAATGTCTCAGTCCTAGACACATGGATCAGGAAGACATCAGAATCATCTGAAAGTGCTGTAAGCCACTGCACTACGGTCTGCGTACTCCCCTCACTCCACCAAACCCCACACCTTTGCACTTCGGGTTTTTGTTCTTGGAATCATTGACTACAAGGATCATGCGGGGCTGGAGTCATTTTCCTTTACTTATTTATTTTTCTTTATCTTTAACTGTGTAACATACATATAATATAAAATTAACATCTTGGGGCTGGAGAGATGGCTTGGTGGTTAAGAGCACTGGCTGCTCTTACAGGGTTGAGTTCCCAGCACCCACATGGCAGCTTCCAATAGCATGTAACTCCAATTCCAGAGGACCTGGTGCCTTCTATGGCCTCCCCAGGAAGCTGCACACATGTGATGCACCAATATACATGCAGGCAAAACACTCATACACAATTTAAAAAAATAAAATAAACTTCTAAAAAAAGTCAAGAAAATAGAATTAACTATCTGCACCATGTTCAACTTGTGTTAAACACATGGCCACTGTCGTACAACCAGCAATGTCTCCCACCCCTAGAATTCCTTGCATCTTGCAAAACTGAAGCCTAAAGTCAGTTTTGCTACCACGTGGGGAAATATAACTAAGGAGAGACAGAGATGGGGAGAGAGGAAGAAAGGGAGGGAGGGAGGGAGGGAGGGTCTTAGGATTGAGATCCATGATTACAAAGTAGTCTGAGGTCCTTGAGTTTATTGGTTTTTTTTTTTCATTCACAAGAGAAGAATATGGCATAATGTACTTATTGCTGAACAAGAAGAACAACAAAAAATAATCTTACAGTCCAGTTGCCAGCATAGGAACAGTCTCACCAGCAACAACAGAAAGAGAAGCATGTTAAAACGAGTGTGTTTTTATAATCATATTATTAAAGACAAGAAGGCTGATAAGTTCTGGGAAAGTGCTGAGCATATATTTGCATCATCAGATAGAAGAGAAACTGACAACTTTCTGCGGGATGGTCTGCTAACTGGGGCCACTGTTTTGTATATTCTCCGCTTTAAGGGATTTGCACCTAGGAAATAATAGAGATACTTCTAAAACTTCTGAAATAGTTTCTTTGTAGGAGAGAGAGAAAGAGAGAGAGAGAGAGAGAGAGAGAGAGAGAGAGAGAGAGAGAGAGAGAGAGAGATTCCAAGCAGCTAACAATAGAGGACTGACTTTACAAAATAAATCTTGTGTAGCCATTAAATTAAACACCATTCAGATTTAGTTGCTATGATCCCTAGTCTCAGCTCACTGGCTTCTTGTAGGAAGAATTCTCAGCATGGGCTATGGCAGGGCACTGTGAGGTCAGAATCTGCTCTGCAGAAAATGACTATCAAGGCAAGCTTCAGCCTGTTCCCCTTAGTCTACCTCTAATACCACAGCTGAGATGCAAGGAGGTACACACATAGTTGCATATACATGCTGTTGTGAGTGGGAACTGCCAGGGTTTACACTTTGGCTCTGGATCTTTCTCATGTGACGTTAACTCCCATGCGCCTCAATATCTTTATCTTGGAAATGCAAACAGAAACACCTACATCATTGTTTGGAGGGCAATGGTTACAGGTGCCAAGCCTTCGATGTAGCACTTGACACGTTCACCCCCTGTACATGCTGACCCTACTACTTCATACACACATGCTTGAGGAGGAGTTGAAGGACTCATATCCTTGTGAAAAGTTATCGTGCCGAGTAAAAAAGAACAGTGTCAAAAGCTGCTTGAACCCCATTACCATATTTTCTTGTTGAACGGGGGAGCCCAGAAATTCACCTTGTTACACCCAAAATCCAAATGATATGAAATTATACTGGTTGCCTGAAATATTGGGCCAGTGAGTTTTGTCACTGTAGCTTGTGTATGTAAGAGAGAGATACACTCTGGGCTAGGAAGTTGTAGGTGGGCCTGGTGGGACACACTTGTGATGCTGGCTCCCAGGAGGCTGAGGCAGTAGGATTGTGATTTGAAGCCAGTACATGGGCCACATGGTGAGTAGCTTAGACTTAACCTAGACCAGCTTAGGCTACAAAGTGAAGGCCTGTTTCAAAGAAAAAGAAAAGCCCAACTCCAGTTTTATTGTGTGTCTACATGTCGGTTTGGGAGTCAAGACCTATCTTTGAGAACCTCCATGGGGAGCCCCATTACCATATAATTGTTTCTTCCCTCGCTTAGAAGCCAGAGGTGACTATTTTCTAGGAAGGACATGTCCAGACAGTGCCTCTCCAGCTATGATGCCATACATATACAGCATCAACGATCGCTAGCTGTGTACTTGCTGAAAGTAAAACCACAAACTGCCTAGCAATTTCTATCAAACACCTTCATTATTTAGAAATCACATCTCTTGCTTTTTATGTTTCTGTAAAAGAACCTGTTCTTTAGTGACTGAAGGAATGCAGAAGAGTGGCAGCTGGATGTCACCGGGGCCTCAACAAGCTTGTCCTAACGAAGAAGGAAAGGAATAATCCTTTGCCTCTTGTAGAAGTGCAAGATGAGCCACACAGGGAATAGCTCTGTGGTCCTCCCAGGCATCCCACTCAGTGATTTGAATAAGAAACACAGGTCTGCCCTGGGAAAGGTTTCAGAGAAAGTGCTCCACCCAAGACAGGGTTAGAAACAGTTGGGTGAGGCCGGGCTGTCTGCTAGGAGGAACTTTGGATCAGTCTCCAATCTGGATGGTCTAGTGTGCTGAAATCTGTGTTGTCGTCATAAAGTGTCCAGATGAAGATGCATCAATCCTAGTTGATCCTAAAATAACTGCTCTGATATTTGGTTTCCAGTCTGCAAACATATAGGCTTATTGTAGATGTGGTGGAATTCACTATATGGACAGGAGCTTTGCACACTACTGAAGACTATGTGGCCATTGTGCTTGGTTAAGAGGCATTGTATTACAGTGTGAGATTTCATTTCAAGTGAGTAGTTTCCAATATATCTCTAAAAAGAGACAAACTAGGAATATATGTGGCTATCCTAAGAACATATATCGTAACTTATTTCTCAGGAATGTGTCTTTTGTAATCACTCTCAATTTCTACAGCAGAACGATATTCTGGTTTTGGCATTGTGTGAATCCCTCTGTGAATTTATTTCAAAAGCAGCGAGTCCCCCAGTGTTGTATGCAAATTCCATAAAGGACAAAATGTGAAATGTCTCCCCAGGCTCCTGTGTCAGAACACTTCGCTCCCACCTAGCAGCGCTGTTTGAGAACCCCATGGAAACTGGACGAGGTGGAGCCTTGATGGAGGAAGTGGGTCACTTGGGGGCAGGCCTTGAGTTGTTACTGTACCAACCCACTTCCTGTTTACTCTGGGCTTTTGGACTGCTGGTGTGGTGTGACTGTCCTCCTGGCTTCTTCCTGCTAGTGTGTCTTTCCCTGCCACGATGGGATGATCCCCTTGAACTGTGAGCCAGGGTGAGTTCTTTCCCTCTTGAGTTGCTTTGGTCACACTATTTTATCACAGCCACAGGAAAAGTGACAAATGCTCGGAGCCTGACCTAGAAGTCCACACAGCAGGCCGAGCATTAATTTGGAAAGACATACAAGAGAAAGAGAGGACGTGCATTTGGTGTATTAGCCAGGGTTCTGTAGAGGAACAGAACCTGTGGGATGAATGCGCATATTATTAAAGAATCCATTAAGTCAGCTTACATTAAAATAGCAACAGCACATCACATCTGAGGCTGAGAACCTGGGAGTTGCTCAGTCCTCGGGGCTGGGGCTCTCTGCAGTTGGAGTCTTCCCACAGTGGCTGTCACTCACTAGGGAGGCAAAAACAAACAAACAAACAAGCAAAAACAGTAGTTGCTCAGTCCACAGCCCAATCTGGTGCAGAACACCTGTAAGTGCCTTGAGAGCTGCTGGCCCGTCGTCCACGACAGAAGCCGGGAAAGGCTGGATCTGAGGTGAACGAAGGGAGCAGCAGCAGCAGCAGGAGCAACAACAGGGCAGATCAACTCAGTGGCAAGACGGAAGACCACGAGACCGAGACCGGAAGGTGCCGATCAATGCGGCTCTTCCCACATCCATCAAGGCAATTCGGACAGTTCTTAGGGTGAGGGTCCCTAGTCAGGTGATTCTATTTTGTGAGAAATTCCATCATAAACCAACCAGGATACTTGGACACATCAGGACTACACATCTGGACTATCACTGATAGGCCTCTGCTCCAGAGCTGACCCTACTGTCAATTTTGTGTGTGTGATGTGTTCACGGGTATGTCTAAGAGTTTACTGAATAGCAGGATGTTTTTACTTCCTAGCAACAGCCGTCCGCTGTTTTGCCCTGGCCAGTCACAAGGGAGACAAACCCTTCTGAGTATACAGCCATCAAAGGTCCCCACATCGTTGGGCTTCCCAATCTGAAGTGATGTGTGCACACGTGGCTTCTGAGGCAGACGACTTCCTTCACAGAAGAGTTTTACATAATAAGTCTTTGACGCCTTCAGTAATCATGCATCTGGGTCAGAGCCGCCTGGCTGGGAAGGTGATCCTCATTATTAACAAAATGAATCAGTATGTGAACTTCGGAGACTTTCATTTTGATATGGGTAAAGTAGAAAATACCTGAAGGTCCTCTGGCCCAACTCCCCCGTTTTAAGAGAAAGAGAAGCCCATGTATCCAAAGTCACACGGTAAGTGACTGACATTTAGCAGAACCAGAGGCTTCTATCCTTTGAATTATTTGCCTCTGGAACCAGTGTATGTTCATCCACCAGCTAGATGATTGACGCCCACTCTGCATCTCTCACATTCCTGCCTTCTTCTGGTGGATTCTGATGGCCCGGGTTACTGTCCCCGGAATCCTTCTGGCTGTAGGAACACAATGCTCTGCTGATAAATATCCAGAGAAGGAGTTCATTTTAATACAAGCACATGTAGTAGTTTTAAAGCTGATTTGGATAATCGCCACCATCACTCCACCTCATTAAAGTGAATCACCAGGAGCAAACTTGGGCACACTCATTGAAATGAGATCTTCCGGGCACTCACCCTCTGACCCGTGAGATGAGAGGACACATCCACAGAGGTACAGCTCTTCCCAGTTTCCCCCTGTTTTTCCACTCCACACTTAGCTAAATCTCTATACTGGTTTATGTCTTTTGGGATTTTTTTATCCTATAGTTTAATCTTTCAGGTCTTCCCGGTGTTTGTCATGGGATGGCTACCAAGGCAGCTGCCAGACGAAGCAAGTCAAGGGAACTGATGTCAAAGGCATGCAGAAGAGTCTTCTCATGCAAAGAAGAGCTATTTCAAGGACACAGTCTAAGGCGTGTGGCTCAGTTTATGAATGGTCTTGTTCCATTATCTACCTGAAGGCAATACTGTGCACACAAGATAGGCACATATGCATTATCACTGAATCACAGAAGGAAAAAATGAACCAACAAGAATGGAATCTTTACCACACAGTTCACCTGTTCTGAAGGCCTGTTGCATGTGAGGAAAAATCTAGTCATCTTATCTCAGGCCTTACCTTCCATGGCTCGAAAGAAGCCTTTGCCAAGTTAGTTACCCCTCCCTCATGCTTGTCTTCTTGGATCTGCAAGGTCAAGTTGTACATTTTATCACTTATCCCTCCTCTCCGGTTGATTCTTCTTCATGCTTTTAGCCTCTACATATTGGAGTGGCCTAAGGCCCAGTCCTTGACCTTCTACTGTGTGTGTGTGTGTGTGTGTGTGTGTGTGTGTGTGTGTGTGTGTGTGTGTGTTGGTGGGGTCATGCTTAGCCATATGGAGGCCAGAGCAGGACAGTGGGACATTGGATGTTTTTCTGTTGCTCTCCATTGCTTTAAGACAGAGTCTCTCACTTGACCAGAAGCTTGCCTTTCTGGATAGGCTGGCTGGCTGGAGATCCACCGTCTCCACCCTACAATAACAGGTTTAAAGGCATATGCAAACCAGTCTGGCCTTTTACATGGATGCAGGAGGTTTGAACTCAGATCCTCAGGCTTGCATAGCAAGTGCTCTTAGCCACTGAGCCCATCGCCCTAGCCCCATCCTTTCCTGCATTTTAGTATACCCCTGGTTCCCTGCTGATATCAGCAAGTTACTGACTCCTCACATCATATCTGGAGGCTGGTCCTCTCCTTTGAACTGCCAACTGCTGATTCAATGGCCTACTTTGATTTCCACGTGGGCATATAACAGCCAGCTCCAACTCAACATGAATAAAAGTGAGCTCTTCCTTGTCCCCCTCCCCTTTCAGCTCCATTCTTTCCAGGTCACATCTGTGGGAGACAGCCCTGTTGATCCTCACTCAGCTGCGGCCATGACTCTAGGACAGGCAGGAATCCCAGGATAAAAGGAACCTGAGTTTCTAAATAGGCTACAGCCACCTAGCAAAGAAGAACCCCTTGTCACTCGACTGCTAATCAGGAAGTTCTCCATTACAGAAGCCACTGTTTTTGGACATCCTTATCTCAAGCAACTTGTTTACCCCTGTGCCCTAGCTAACACAGGAAGTAGGAGCTGTGAATGTAGAAAGCACTCTTTTAATAAGTCTGAGTATGTGGGAAGGAGAGAAATAAATAAAACGGTTGCGGGAATGTTTTATTGCAAAGGCGAGAGGAAGGTTGGCTCCAGGGGAAGCTGGGGGACTGTGCTCAGCTCCCTTTGCTCTGACACAATCAATTTGCTGAGTGTCCACCAGGGAATTCATGCCTCTCAGAACCTTGAGGCAGAGGACAGACCTAGCTGGGCTTGAATAACTGAGTCCCATTTTCCATTGTCTCCTTCTTCTGGAAGTAATACACACGGCAAAATTTAAAATAGTGGATAAGTGACCTAGTTGTAGGAAGCACAGATTGAAGTTTTAATTTCTTTATATTTAATTTTTAAAGAAAATTGTGTGTGTGTGTGTGTGTGTGTGTGTGTGTGTGTGTGTGTGTGTGTGTATGTGAGAGAGAGAGAGAGAGAGTTCCTATGTGTAGTTGCACACATGGACACCGGTGTATGCATGTGTAATGTATGTGTGGAGATCAGAGGACAGCCTGATGGTTTCCACCTTTTGTGTGAGACAGAGTCTCTCAGTGACCTAGAACTTCACCATGTACACTAAACTGGCTGGTTGATGATCTTCTAGGGACCCTCCTGTCTCTGCCTCCAAAATCACAGACTTTCCATGCCTGGCTTTTTGTGTGGTTTCTGAGGATAACTTCGGGCCCTTATGCTTGTCCAGGCAAGTGCTGTACTTACGGAGCTTTCCCCCAGTTCTGAATATTTAATGCTTAAATGAAAAACACTCTATACTGAACCACCCATGCCCAGAATCCCCTCTTATAGCAAAAGAAACACACCTGCACTGTGCATTAAGAGGTCAGGAGAAGAGCAAGGGGAAAATTTAAAAGACCAACAGCTCTTAGTTATTAATCTCTTAAAATGCTCCCATTCTGTGCAAGGACTATCTGCAAAAACTGCAAACCAGGCCTTACCACTAACAGCAGTTCTTTCCGGAATTGTCCCTTGGTAGCCTGGACTGAACTTACATGGCTTAGTCTCATATAAATCCAACCTTGACAGTTTGCCCTTGACTTGCCATTTACTTCTGCTAAGACCCATTCCTAAAGATTAAAGTTAGTAGGAACTTTTGAGCTGCATGTCAAAAACTGAAAAAGGCTGAAGCTTAAAAATGGATCCACATTTATAAAGTGCTGAAATCAATTCTTCATATATAACTTTTAATCAAATGGTTTGACCTCCCCCCCACACACACACACATACACAAAGGTTATAATGCCTAGGAAGCTTGACCAATAAAGTTGTGAAAATCTATAAGCTTTATATCTAAAGTAAAAATGACACTGGATTTTGGAGCACACTAAATATTCTAAATGGACACTGTATGGGCCTCATTGAAGAATTCTCTGTGTTTGCTGAAATGTTAGGTGGAAGTCATATTGCGAGTCTGAGTACCTTTAGGTTCTTGGTGACGGATGACCCACCAAATCTGACCTGGGTACTTAACAGACTGTGGTAGTTTGAATGTAATTGGCCCCCATAAGCTCATAGACAGTGGCACTATTAGGAGGTGTGGCTTTGTTGGAATAGGTACGGTCTTGTTCGAAGAAGTGTGTCACTGTGAGGGTGGACTTTGAGGTCTCATATGTGCACAAACCATGCCCAGTATCTGAGACCATTTCCTGTTGTCTTCTGATCAGGATGTAGCCAGCACCATGCCTGCCTGCATGCTGCCATGCTTCCCGCCATGATGATAATGGACTGAACCTCTGAACTGTAAGCTGCCACCCCAATTGAATGTTTTCCTTTATAAGAGTTGCTGTGGTCATGGTGTCTCTTCACAGCAATAGAATACTGACTAAGACACAGACCTACAGAGACATGGACATAGATCAAGTTCAGAAATTATATCTATGATCCTCAGAAAGTATATGCCTTAGCCTGGCTTTCAGGAGAGAGAAGGGTGAAGGGATAAAAGTATAGAACCAGGTTTGAAGCGACAAGGCAGATGGCTGTGAAGTACCGAGCTTCTCCCACGGTGAGGGCATGACCAATATTTATAACTGTTTGGAAGCTTTTTTTTTCCACCAAGTTTACCACTAGCCTAGAAGAGACAAGGCCTCATGGGATTTGCATTAGCCAGGGTTCCCAGACAAACAGAATCAGTAACATCTATTCTCCTAGATCATTTAGCCTTCTATTTTTTAGCTAGAGACTGAACACAAGGTCTTGTAGATGCTAGACAAGTGCTCTGCCACTGAGCTACATCCCCAGCCCTTGTGTCTATTTATCTTGAGAGGTTTGTTCCAAAGAACTGGCTCACATGATTATGGCTGCGGAGCAGTCCTGTGATCTATTATCTGCAAGCTGGAGGCTCAGGAAAGCTGACAATGTAATTCAGTCTCAGTCCAAATGCCTGAGAACTGGAGAAACCAATGTTGTAAATCACAGCCCGAGGGCTGGCAATGATGAGAAATGTCCCAGCTAAAGTGGTGAAGCAGGAAATAAAGAGCCAATTCCACCTCCCTCTACCTATTGTCTCTTCTAGTACTCAGTGGCCAGAGTGAGGCCCACCCACACCAGAGAAAGCAATTTTCTCTGTGGAGCCCATCCACTCAAGTAGGTGCTAATCTCATCCAGAAACACCCTCACTGTATTCCATAGCCAGACAAACCAGTAGATAGAATTACTACCTATCACAAAAGGCCACTGTCTCTTGATGAGACTGTAACATGGCCCTGGTGAGAGCCGTGAAGAGTGATGGAAGCTGAGACCAAGAGAGCTCACCTTCTCAGCCAGAGCCACATTTTCAGTACCAGTAGACGGCACAGGTAGATCCACACATCATCAAAGGAAGGTTGCCTGCTTCTTCCACTTACCCAGGCAAAAGGGAGAGGGAGAAACTGCTGCTTACCCCAAATTGACTTGAAGACATATCTAAGATCATAAGTGAGTATTTCACTGGAGAGGACTCTACCCATGATGCTCAAGACTCACCTTGCCCATATGCAGCCATGAGTCATTCAAGAAGGATGGTTATCTGGTCACTTTGGGTACTTTCTTTGGGATAAAGAAAGGCAAACATATGGAATTATTAGAATTTAGTAATTCTCAAATGTTTAGCCTACTGCTCATGGTAAGAAATATATTCACATATTCATATACTACATAAAAAGATTGACATGTGATACACTTGATATTTTCTATTCTGTATCAGAATTACTTATTGGACCCGCTACCCAATTTTGTGGAGTACTCACACAGTGGTCATATGTGGTTTTACAAATGACAGTTTGGATTATCAGAATGGAAGGATTCCTATAGATTAGCTGACCAGCAAGTTAGGGGATTTTTCTTGCTAGTTTTCTCGATTTAGCCTTCCTTTCTTTGGAACTTGTCCCTCTTCTGTGAACTTTCTAGGTACTTATCCTGTATCTAAACAACTGTCAATCAGCAGCCTGGTATCACTGGCATAGACTTAGACTTGCCCGTGGACTTCTGTTGAAAGGCAGAGGTTTTTTTATACAGCAGCAGATCAGGAGGCAGAGAATCAGAACACAGGCCAGGACCAGAGGCATGTATAACATTCAAAGGCCTGCTTGTAGTGACCTACGTCCACGAGACACACCCCACCACTTAGAGACTCTACAGCCTTCAATATGGCACAACATACTGGGACCAAAACATTCAAATAACGAGCCTGTGGGGGATAGTCGAGACTCAAACCATATCAGAAGCTTGAGAGAATGCAAACAACCAAGATCCACATTCTCCAGAACATTCTGGGGTGGGGGGCAGGGGAGTATTAAGATGAAAGTATCTTGTATCTCTGGCATGGACCTGGACCTGCCCACGCAGGTCCTGAGGAAGGGACAGAACACAAAAGAGAGCCCTGCTTTGCTGGGTGTGATACATGCTTGAGGCTGTGGGCTGAAGAGGGAACCATCAGAATCTAGAAATGAAATCCTGATACCTCATTGCCTCCTGGCTCAAGGCACTGTAGCCAGCTGCTTACAGATGTTCCCTCTTCACAGAAGAAAAAGATAACCAGACAGGCATGGTGCCCTGTTCCACGGGGCCAGGTCCATTTCTACCTACTCCTCCTGCTGTATAGAAAAATGAAAGAGAAGGAGGAGAGATCCCTGCTTGTTTCCCCAACATATTTAATCATCACATCCAGGCATCACATTACCCAACAGAGTTATCCATGAAAATAGTTGGACTGTCAATGTGGCTCAGTGGTAGAGTGCCTGCCTGGTATGCTTGAGGATGTGGTTTTAATCCCAGTAGTGAATAAGAAAAAAGAAGAGAAGAGAAAATAGATTGAAGAAGAAACCATACAACTGATCCAACCAATCCTATTACCCCAGCATTACTACCTGCTAGTACCTGCTAGTACCATTAGCTAGCCCGCCCTAAACCTACTATTGGCACTGTGCAGGCGGACTCTGATAAATGGGGTACTTCTAGCAGTGAGGAAGGGAGCAAGCAACCACAGCAACTGCTGCAAAGCCAGTCACAACACGAATAACAATAACCCATCATTCACTGCTGACACTATGGTAGGCCCTGCGCTTACCCTGTCAGCTTTTCATCACTGTGATCAATAGCCAGGAGGAGCAATTCCAAGGGAGGCAAGACTGATTTTTTTTTTTTGGCCTATGCATTCAGAGGCTTTATTCCACTGTCAGTTTCTCCATTGCTTTTAGCCGATGGCAAGGTAGAAACACAAAGAAAGGGCATGGAAGCGGCAAGCTGTTTACCTCCACAAAGCCAGGAAGCAAAGGAGAAAGTAGAAGGGACAGAGGACAGGATATATCCAGTGCAAACTCACGTGACCTGCTTTCTCCAGTGCCATCAGATTGTGAATTGATCAAGGGATCAGTCCACTAATTGGGTAGATTACTTTTCAAAATACCCTCAGATGGTAATCACACCCTCAGTATGTGAGCCTGTGGAGGAAACATCATATCTGTCTCATAACATGCATAATACACATTAGGTCACCTCCTGTTCATAACATTTTTGTGGACAATACTACTTTACATAAATTTTATAGATGATACAGCTGTGAGCCGTGATAGTGTAAGGATGTGATTGACAGTTCTGACTCTAAGATTTAAATTCTTTCATCTAAGCCACACTAGCTTTAGAAGTTAGATAAAGATGTCACAAAGTTAATTGGATGCATGGATCTTTTTGGTTATATATAGTTCATGGTATAACTTAACTTACACTGAATCCTTCAGCAGGTCCCATCAACGAGACTCATATGAAGTAAGTTAGTTCAGTGTGAGGACAGAGGACAGCTGAATGCTAGGTTATTCAGAGAGGTGATGTGACATCTGGAAGGGCTTACATCCACATAGCTGGGGGGCGGGGAGGTGACAATCAGAGATTAAAGTGGGAGAGACAAAACCATAGACGGCATATTAGAGCAAGTAAAGGCATAAGGCAGCCAAAATAAAAAAAAAAAAAAAAATAAAAAAACAAAACAAATAACAAAACCAAATCCCTAAAACCAAAACTATTTTGTCTCTAAGTTTAAAATGACAGTTTTCTTTTGTTTTGGGTCTTACTATGAGCGCCCAACTCCGTGGCTGGCCTGGAGCTTGCTATGTAGACCAGTCTGGCCTCAATGTCATAGTCATTGTTCTGACTCTGCCTGACGAGTGCTGGAATTACAGGCATGTGCCACCATCCCCGGCCCTGAAGTCCTGTTTTTTGAAACCACCAATTTTCATCCATCCAACCAATGCCCCCTAGACCTGCTATGCAAAACTCCTAGACCTGCTATGCAGTCCTAGCAGGGAGCAGAAGGGTTTTCTGGGAATTGGGCTATTTCTCCTCTCTGAGGACTCTGTATACTCTAATTTTGAAGGGGATGTAGGAGGTGCTTTATTTTGTTTAAGATGCGTGAGGGGAATCTAGAGGGCTACCTTTTTGAGACTTATAACTGCGGCCACAGTGAATTGAGTTGTATAGATCTTGCATTTCAAGGTAACTGAGAATACACTTAATGACATGTTGCTTTTTATCACAAGGTTTGGTTAGCAGTCAGTCAACAGAGAGGAGCAGCAATGGCCCAAAATGAAGAGAACATTCTGTAGAGGACTCCTAGATAAAATGGCCAGCGTCTGCCAAGTCTGGGAGTAGGTGAGACAGGAGCAAACCATTCATGAGTCCTGCACACCGGCCACACACAGACATACATGCACACACACATGCACATACAGGCACACACATACATGCACTGTTTCCTGGGTGTTTAGGCCACAGGAGCAGCTCTGCTTTGCCTCTGTATCTTGGCACTCCTGACACGTACACAGTCCCTCCTTACCTACCAATGAGCACTGCCATCTGATTTCTGCCATCTAGCCCCTTATGCCTCTCCAACAGAGAGTAAGAGGCAGGAGAAAAGGATGGAAATGACATAAGTTGATACCAATTTCATTTTTCTTTGGAGTAAAGGAACTTTGGGCAACATCCAGAGTTACTTGCGTTATTTGGATTCATTTTTCCAACACACTTTCAGAGTGGAATTCACATTAGCATTCTTTCCTTACTAAGTTGCAGTCCCCTCCATAGCTCTCCCTCAACTTGGCACTGATTCGAAAGACTCCAAAGAATGTGTAACTGGATAAGACACATAATGAAATACTAAAGGCATTATTACTAGCATAATCTCTATCCTTCACAAGACTATAAAACAAAGAGCTTGACAATTTTTTTTGTTTTTTTTTTTTTTTTGAGACAAGGTTTCTCTGTGTTGTTTTGGTACCTGTCCTGGATCTCTCTCTGTAGAACAGGCTGGGGCTGGCCTTGAACTCACAGAGATCTGCCTGGCTCTGCCTCTCCAGTGCTGGGATTAGAGGTGTGTGCCACCACTGCCTGGTGAGCTTGCCAATTCTTGACAAAGTGAGGCAGGTCCATGGTCTGTCTTCGGAGGCTGGTACTGATGATGGAGAAAGTACTGAGTGATGCTAGGGTGGTTTGAACCAGACATTAGATATTCAGTATATCTTTCGCAATGATATTTTTCAGTGTTAAAAATATTATGTGCTGAAACAGAAAGTTTTTTAAAAAGAAAAATCCTTTTGGGATGCATCAGTCCTTTGCCAATTACTTAAGTATCATGGCTGGCACCACTTCGGTTGTCAAGCTCGTGTTCTTATAGAAAGTAGATGTTAGGAGAAAAATGATAAAAATGACATTAATATTGCATTTTAAAAATACAAAATGGAGAAGTTCTAGCAAGTACCCAGATTCCAAATCAGCCAATGTTTGGGGCCTGATCCCTTTGTTATTGATATTTTGAGAATATCGCCAGCGCTCTGTGACCTGGAAGGACAGGGGTGTTCACGAATTTTAAGTTTTGTGGATTCAACATTTCTGAAAGGTTTTAATATCAGCCCTTCTGGACTGAAATTTAATACCTCTATGCTTGCACTCTTCTTATTTTCAGTTCTGAAAGCATCAGCAAGATGCTTGCATAATCCTCAGAATGTTCACAAATTCTGGTACTGCCCAAGGGTACGATTTCTGGGCTTCCTCTCCTGCTCTTACGTTGGGGGATAGAACACAAGGAGAACTCATCACGTATAGATTCTTTTGTGTCTCTTTCAGGAGGGTGACAAACAATATGTGTTTCATCTCTTTGGGAACTGAGGGGAATAGCTCAGACACTGATGCATGCTTTGTGTTTTGGAAGTCACAGGCTTTTACAGCGGAGGCCACAGGGCCTTTCACTGTACCCTAAATGGTCCATCCACTGCATTTTCAGTGCCAGATTGATTGGCAAGGGCTGCCTGAGACTTCCACAGAAAGGCCACATCGAAGCCTTCAGGAGAGAGGTGTAGTTGGTCAGGGCTATCTGCTCTGGTGGACAGATGGGAGCCGGACAGCAGAAATGGAGCGTATTTGATAGCCCCAAACATGCTGTCCTCTAAAATTTATTTTTAAATAAAGCCTCCCTAAAGAACTATTAACTTATAGTTCATACCATATAAATTACAACAGGTTAGTTATTATGAATTTCATAGTATACATTTTTCATTTATAATAGCTACCACACACGTATCCAGTTAACTATCACCCACCCTATAGACTCCTGTCCTGACAATTTTTAGGTCATTTTCTATTGCACCTGCTCACTGTTGTAACTCAAATTTCAAAATGGTCTTTCTATTTAAAAAAAAAAAAAAAAAACCCTGGTAGAGCCGGATATTGAAGTGAATGTTGAAAGATAAGCATTACCTCTAGGACTCCTCAGCCTGAAAAGCTTTCCTCAGCTAAAAGACTTTAGTTCCTATCACACCTTATACACCTTTCTCTGCCCACCCATACCAATTCCTGTCTCAACTTCCCTAGTGCTGGGATTAAAAATGTGTGACTCCCAAGTATTGGGATTAAAGGTGTGTGCCACCACTGCCTGGCTCTGTTTCTCTCCTAGACTGAGTCAATCTCATGTAGTCCAGGGTGGCTTTGAACTCACAGAGATCCAGATGAATCTCCGCCTCTCGAGTGCTAGGATTAAAGGTGTGTGCCGCCACTGCCTGGCCTCTATGTTTAATCTAGTGGCTTGTTCTGTTCTCTGATCTTCAGGCAAAGTTTATTATTGTATCACCTAATAATGTATCACCACACACTGTGCTGTGTTTCTTTTTTTTCTCCTCTGTTTGAAATACTTATTCATTATTTTGAGGGTTATATTAACACTCCAGCCTTCCATGTAGTATATTCATGGCACCAAGGACCCTGCCTGTTGTCTTCACACTGCTCCCCACCCCCACCCCTGCCTATCTTGGTCCTTGGCACTTAACAGATAGATATTCACTACACATTTGCTGGATGTCTTGAAGAGCAAGGATTCATCTATTTTCTCAGAAATATCTCTTGATTCCATCTTCTTCTAGGAGACAAGGACCAACGGATCATCAAGTCCTCACCCTGCCATTTATTAGTTTATTGACCTTGGGAAACAGAATATGGGTCTCCTGATCATTAAAATAATGGGGGAGAGGCGATCATTTTCAAAACCGCTTCTTGTAATGCCATCACTTTTAATATAAAAATTGCATGAGGCTCGCAGAGATCCATGGCATGGTAAAGGGAGGAGGCACATCTTCTCGGAGTGAAGGCCTATGTTGGAAGACATCCAGTGGTTGTTCCTGTGCAGCCTGCAAAGAAGCCAGCAAAGAATGTAGAAACCCCATTCAAAAATCTCTAAACATTCAAATAAGAGCGTGAGTTTCCTGGGAGTGGTGAAAATAGGACAAAGAAGTCCTGTGCACCATCACCCAGGCAGGCAGATCTCAGTGAGTTCCAGGACAGCCTGGTCTACAATAATGAGTTCCAGGCTAGCAGGGGCTGCATAGCAAGACCCTGTCTCAAAACCAAAATTAAGATGGTAAATGTATGCTTTGTGTCATAAAATCCAATCAAAAGTGTAAAAACCAACCTCAAAAATATGAATTTGCTAGATGATTCCCCATGGCTGACTAACTACAAAACTCTGGAATTATTTGAGTGATTTAAGGTTGAAGCTGGGTATGGTAGCACATATACGCACTAGAGGCTGAGGTAGGCTGTTTGAGGCCAGCCCTGACTCATAGTGAGTCCCGAACTACAGAGCAACGAGAAGCAAGCGAACACATTCGGCACCACGTCCTCTGCACTCTAGACTCCATAGCACGGGGCAAACCTCCAGGATGAGTCAGTGTGAGATGCTACTCCAGTTTTGTGCTTCCCTCCATCCTGAAGTTTTCAGGAGAAGCTTGAATCTGGCTTCTAGCAAACGTGCTCCCCACTGGCAGTTTTATTATTTTCTGTTTTCATTTTTTTTTTTCTACTAGTAATTCCCTGTTGACTTTTTTATGCTCTCCAGAAGCAGGTTCCTCGAGTTTACCTGACTCATTTTGATTTATTGAACGGTGGAAATGCATCCATTTCCCTCCGCCTGCAGAATAGTCTTGGTGTTCTTGCCTTATTATATTTTCCATTTGTAATGTCCTATCAGGGTGTTTATGGCCACACCAGGACATGTTGGCAACACGGAAATGATCATGGCCCACTGAGACTCACTCCCCCTCTTCTGATTGTTATTTTTTTCTTCTAAAATATTTATACATAAAAAAGCACATATAAGGTTACATAAATTCAGTCTGTGTGAGCACATCATGTGTTCTGATATGAAAATACAGTGTTTCATTTTGGCTTAGCTTTCCCTTTCTATGTATTGACCTCTCAATCTACATTATCTCTTTACAGACAGCAAGTTCCTCATGTTAACAGCCTACAGTATATACTATGATATTGTTCCTTATGCTCATGTGCTCCTAAATGAATGGCTATGTATAATATACAAGCACTTACACTGTATAGATGAATATAAATATATCCATAGAGAGGTTTGGTCATTACTTTGCAGAAATTGGAACATGCACATATTTTCAAATCTTGCTTTTTCTTAATAATAACTCTCGAGTGACTGGATAACATTTTATTCTGCAATATGCTGTAATTTATTCAACCATTGCCTTGCTGATGAGCAATCCCACTGTTTCTATTTATTTTATTTTGTTCCTCTGAAATAATGCTGTAATAAACATACTTGTATGTATGTATAGGTAACTGTGCATTCCTTCCTATGGGCACAGATACCTAGAAGCATGTCAGTGAAACACACACACACACACACACACACACACACACACACACACACACACAGCATCAGAAGACATCCTAATAGTACTGGTCAGTAATAGAGTCCTTGCCTACTATGTCTGAGGCCCTGGGTTCAAGTCCCCTTCTCTTTTTCTCTCTTCCCTCCATCCCCACACACTACCATTACCTGAAGCAGTTCACCTTCTCACCAGCCCTGGGTGGTGTAACACAGTTCCTCTGTCGGGACATCCCTAATCAACAGTAGAGGCTGTCACTCTTTTTGGTTCCTGCCAGTCTGAAGTGACACTTTTTATATATTATTCACATACTCTATGGCCCATTTGGACTCCACAGTTTGAGTTCCATGTCCCCATCCTTTACATTTTTCATATCTCTTTTTCATTAGAAATCTCTGTTGTTTTGTGGCAAACATTTGTTCCTTGTCTATTTTGTTAATTGACTTTGCTTATAGTATTTTTAGGGATTATTTATCTGCCATGTGACAGTCAGATTGGACTGAGGGTATAACATTGCACAAAATAGACAACATTCCTTCTCTCTTGAACTGCATAGTTGAGAGAGCTATTTAAAAATTGAGTGAATATTGTTTATAGCATTTTAATATGACTTGGAAAATTTTTACCCAGGTAAACAGGCCTGACTTCTAGAACTCCTGGTCTCTGGTTTTAGTTAGTTAGGGCTTTCCTAGCTCTGGCTGTGGACAAGGTTGCTCCAGTTTTCTTGTATTCTTGTGCTTTTAAAACATGACAGACATGAGACTCCAGGTGTAAATTAAATAGCTTTGGGGCTGGAGAGATGGCTCAGCAGTTAAGAGCATCAGCTGCTCTTCCAGAGGACCCAGATTCAATTCCCAGTACCCACATGGTGGCTCACAACCATCTGTAACTCCAGTCCCAGGGGATCCAGTGACCTCTTCTGATCCCCAAAGACACTGCACACGCATCATGCACATACATACATATAAGCAAAACACCCATACACATAAAATTAAATTATCTTGAGTTCTCAGAATTTCATTGAATTATTTTGTCATGGTGGCATTAACTCTTTCCTTTCTGCTGTAATTCAAAGCTATACCTTTTTCTTGTAATCTATCAAGGACATTATAACAAAGTACGGTGAATCATTAATTACTACACTGAATCATAGGAAGCTTCCATTTCGCAGACAAAATGTGGTTGAATTCTAGCAGTTATACATGATTTAATCGACAGACAAGGAATAAAAATTAAATATTCATTAAAGGAGATGGCACACTTGATACTGTGGCATCATTTTATGGACAGTATTTTATTTGCTTCCGTTCTGGGGATAATGTGAGCTCCACTTTAAGAGAGAACATGCTTATTGGCATGGGTGTTCACTATGTCAGTGGCTAAGATGAGGAGCTGTGGTTGACCTCACTTGATTAATATCAGGTGCATCCTCTGTGGCTTGAGAATTCAATTCAACACACATTTTTAAAGCACTCTCCTGGGTCTTGAATAGTGCTGATGACTTTAAAAATAGTGCGCAGGTTCTACACTTAAAACAGCCTCCAAGTCAAAGAGATACTCAGGAAATAGGTTAAATGGAGTCCTTAATCTGCAAGAAATTATATCATAAAAAGGAAATAAAACATATGCAGAGTTAATGCAAGAGGTGTCTCCTGGCTGGTACAGATTAAATACACGGTTTCATTTGTCTTAGCTTTCTAGATATAAACATCATTTTAGCATATGTGGAATGTAGTCCTCAGCACATAGTAGGCTTGCAATGATTATTAATTTGTTCAATTAACTAAATAAACCAATCTATTAGAAAACAGAGAACTATAAAGAAAAGTTTAACATAATTTATAATTCTACTATTCACACACACAGATTTAATTTCCATTATTTTTAATTCCTTAATTTAGATAATATTAATTATTTCTATTCATCTTGACATTCAATATTAAATAGCCTCTTATACCATTTAATGCTCATATAAAATATACCATTGGTGGCTACAAATAATTTGCTATGGATTAAATTAATTTAATTACTTATTGTTTTTCCCTTTAAAAATCTAAAGCAGAAATTCTCAACGTCTGTGTTACAACCAATTTGGAGACTGAGTAACCCTTTCAATGGGTCACCTAAAACCATCAGAAAACACTGGTATTTACATTACAATCATAACAGTAGCAAAATTTCAGTTACGAAGTAGCAACAAAATAATTTTATGGTTGGGGGTCACCACAACATGAGGAACTGAATTAACGGGTCACAGCGTCAGGAAGGTTGAGAACCAGTGATCTAAAGATTTTCCCCAAGTTATCATCACAAATACTGCTGTGATAAGCATGCTTGTTTGCAGATCTTTATCCACATTTCTGTGTATTTTCTTAGAGTAGGTTTCTGAGATTGGAATAGTGAGTCCAATCTTGTGAGCATATTATTATTAGGATATCTTCGTATATATTCCCAATTGCCCTTCAGAAATATAGTACCAAGAGATGATTCTTTTAAAGTTGCATTTGGGGCTGACAAGAAGGCTCAGTGAGTAAAGGTGCTTGCCACCCAGCCGGGGGGCTTGAGTATGATCATCAGAATCTTCACAGTGGAAGAAGAAAACCGACTCCCACGAGTTGTCCTCTGATCTCAACATGTGTGCTATGGCATGAACACACCCAATAATCAATGTAAAATTTCATATGGCCTGGCTTATAGCCCAGTGGTAAGGTACATGCTTCGTATGTGTAAAGACCTGGGTTTAGTCACCAATGCCAAATAATAAAATAACAAGGAATTTAAATAATAAAATAACAATAATTTAAAATTTTTACATTTGCATATGGGTATATGTTTAGTATTATGAAAATGTATTTCAAAATTGCCTTAGAACACTGAGGACAGAAAGTCATTAGGTTTGATTAGGGTTCTCCTTATCTTGACTCTCCACTGAACTCCCCATATCACTTCAACTTGAAAAGGTTTATCTGTCACCTTTGACTGGTTGTCAAGGTGGAGTTCCAGGACCTGTTTCAAGCAGTATATGAACTCCTAGATACTGCATACAAGTTCAGAGGGCATCACTTGAGCCACACCCACTAAAGTCCCGTAATCATCAGGGGGAGGATGATAGAGGCTGGGTTTCAAAGGATTGCTTCCTTGGAACTGCGTACAAGAAAAATAAACTGTGAGAACAAAATAAACAGAGCACCAGAGGCTGTCGTAAAATGTCCTGGGAGAGCTAGAGCAGAGTTGGGTGGGGGCAGTCCAATGTGTGGCTAAGCGGAGTGGGCGCTAATTGGTATGTTTGCTTGCTGCCAAACTGAAGGCTGGCAATCAGACGAGTACCAGCGGTGTGCTGTGTGACCTTGCAGTCCTCATCAAACACAGCACCGTTTACTCTCTCTTTGGTACAGAACATCTTTTTCAAACTACTGCTTCAAAGCTATAGGCTTTTTTTTCCCCTCCTCATTTTACCTCTAACTCAGACTAATTACAAAGAAATTAATATTTTATCATCTTTCTTATGATAACCTGAGGCTATTGAATCTTGGAGTTGGAGCCACTGTTTAATTTCATCTTTTAAAAATGCTATTAAAAATGACTTTCTTC